>OMNM01016064.1:3326-20115 GCA_900302745.1 Parablennius parvicornis | reverse complement strand
GTGTGCGAGCTGCTTGTTTGGCAGCCAAGGCCACTGTGAGCTTGTCATTGATTGTGAGAACGAGCGACTGTGACTGATCATGCAAAGCATGCTGAAAACTACTGGAAGCAGGAAATAAAACATTAAAAAAAAAAAAAAATCAAAGTGTCATACAAGTCATGCTGAAACATTCAGAGAACTTGATGTTCTTTCATTTATCTCATTTGGACTTTTGACACTGATGTTTACATATTTGCTCGCGCCGTGATACTTGGTCATCCATTGCAGAAGAGCTACCTTTTCAAGCATTATGTAATCTCTATCAGCGATCAAATGCAATGTCATCCAGCAAAGAATAGACGCTCTCTCATTTCACGGATTGGGATCTTCAATAGCAAAGGTAACCAATCAATCAAATTTACTTTTTTTATTAGGTCTGAACAAGTTGGGTCATCCTATATTGGCAGTCTAATATTCAGTTCCCAGGATTATGTCATGTACTGCAAGATAACAACAAACAAGCTGTTTACAGGTTGTGAAATGCTGCATCTCAACGTTTTTGGATGGCAGCTGGGATGATGAGCTCCGAGAGGAGCAAGCATCACAGGGCAGGAGTCTGTGGAATAACTTCCTGTTGACACAAAACGACTATTGTACTGTTCACATTTCACAAATAACAGTTTCAGAGCTATAAAAGCTCAACATATGCGTCTGTCACCACTTCTACTCATCTAAACCTCTGATCATACTGCAACAGCTCGGGCCATTTATTCATTACTATGAACCAGAGATCGCTGCTCCCAGATGGTGAGGAAATTATCCCGCAGATAACTAAATAATTCATTTCTGTGATGAAACAGACAGGTTTACCTGGAATCACTACGTGGCGTAAATATAGATTTGTTAACTGATGAAACGGATACCTTTGGTACCAGGATTGATGTGGTTCGTATTGATCTGCACCATCATGAATACAAACTTTCATCCTTCAGTTCTGCATCTATCTTCCTCCTTCACAAGTATTTCCGCTTTGCTATCCTCCAGCACAGTCAATCTTCTTTTAGAGTCCCGGCCAAATTAAAATGCAAAGCAATCAGGTAGGTTGTCAAACGGCATACTGCCGCTTTTATGTCAACATCTCATTTAAGATCTTTTCTGGCAAGTGATAACGTGGATGAAGGAAAACCTAAAACTACCTCGTCTGTATACGTACATGATATCATATTCGTGGAACTGAGCAGAGTTTTATGTAGTCTGAGATATAGTAATACTTCGGAAAATCTCAATATTTCACTTTAATAACACTAAAACTAATTTATGGCTCCTCCGGCAGATTGTTTTGTGTGCTCTGGTTGTAGCTGCCCAGAGTAGGAACTGATGTATAGTCCAGCAATAGATATAACAGATTTTATTGGTTAAAAAAAAAAAATATTTTACAAATTACAGTTTTGGATTCTAATGTAACAACATACAGGTTTTTTTAAAAGGTAAATGGACTTCATTAATATAGCCCTCTTTCACCTGTGTGAGCAGTCCCAAAGCACTTTACAATGTTAATCACATATCAATGGAGGCAGTAGCCATGCAAGGCGCTGTCAGTCCATTGGGACACTGACAGGGAATTGAACTCGCAACTTTCCGATTGGGAGACGACCGCTCTACCATCCAAGTCATGCCAGATATAAGCAACTTTAGCAGCTGTGTCAGCCTATTTCATCACATATTTGTAGTCCTGGTTGTTTTTGTTCTTGAGTCAAGGTATTTCACAAATTCAAGAAGTTAATTTCTAATTTTCAAAAATAATGTTGAATTACTGTGAAAAAAGGAAGACATTGAAACTATTTATCAAATCTTTCATTTGTTCTCGGAATTCCGTCTCCGATGAGCCTGGTTCTGCAGGTTTCTTCTTATTGAAAAATACTTTTTTTCCTTTCCACAGTTGCTTATGCTTGCTCATGTGGAATTGCCGGGTTTTCCCTGTAATAGTACCACGAAACGACCGTGTTGAATTTGGCACTATTTATAAAGTTGAATTGAATTTCACCACAACGAACACCTAAAAAAAAAAAAAAAACACTTGAAAGGCGACTTTCTGGAAAAGCTCCAGCAAAATCAAGAGATTTTGGCTGCCACAATCCTCAAAAAAATGCCCGGGAAATCCTGAACAAACTGAAGATTATTTAAAATAGATTCCACTTCTATAGTTTCCACGCAAGGGGCTTGACCTTGATTAGGAGCAATTTGGTGTCCATGATGTCATCCAATAACCACAACAATGGCGGACTACGTACTCCAGTCGAGCTGCAGACGCTAATGACGCTAGCAGCAGTAGAAGCAGTTCCATAGATCTATATAACTCAGAGTTACATACAAGTCTATGAGCAGGAGTCTACTTCTAAATTTCGATGTCCTCCGTGTCGTCTTCTGTGTTTTTGGCGAGTCACAGCGCCCCTCAAGGCCTGGCATATGTACTACGTGCCCTTAAGCCACGTCTTGAGCTATGTACCCTTGAATTTCCCAGTTCTTGCATTTTCTAATTTAAAACTATACAGGGAATTGTTCAACATGTGTTTGAGAAGTTTAAGTCAAACATTTTTGAAGTTTTACGACTCGCACGAGTAAATACCTGCGAATTTCGTGACAGGGAGAAGATCTCAGTCCCTTACCCAAACCCAGGTCTAAATCCAGGCCCCCGATCCAATCCAGGGTTTGAAGCCCTCCCGACAATGTCTGTCAGTCCTTCTCTCTCCGTCTATCCTCTGATCCCAACCAGAACCGCCAAGTCTGGTTCTGCAGTTCACTGTCACCATCTCCTCCGCTTGCTCATGTGGAATTGTTGGGCTTTCCTCCGTAAAAGCGTCTTGAAATGACTGTGTTGTGTTTGGCGCTATACAAAATAAAATTCAAATTGAGTTGAAAAATTTTCGAAACCCATTTCCTGAAATGTGCTCGCAATTTCTTGCAGCAAATTTTCCGTCCATCGGCGGCCAATTTGGGTGCAGCAAGGACAAACCCACAAGTCACGAGGTGAAACCTGCATACAAGAGTTAAAACAAACACTGTTCGCCACCTTGAATTTGTTGACAGCACAGACCGCAACAGTGACCCAAGGAATTTAGTTTGCTCTCATTTATCCTCCATCTTAAAGACGGATTGGATGGATCGCAGTTCTGATAAAAATGACTGTGCAAGATCAAAACCTACACACTTGGCCTCGGTGTCTTCATAAAAATAAATACTGCCGGCAATAAAAAAATAAAATAAATAAATGAAAAGGACCGGAGCACAAAACACAAAGCAGACCGAGCAGTTGCATTACAACTCTTGTCGTCTGAATGGAGCCCATAAAGCCCCCGTTGCCCCGCTGGTAGATACCACAACATCTCCACACAAAGGCATAAATCTGCCCTGAGCTGCCAAGTGAACGTTACACACCCAAACCAGTCGGGGCAGTCCGAAGCACTCACGTTAAAGCCACAAGATTGCTTCTCTGGCTGTTTAGATAAACGCTCTCGCTGCAAACGTTTCTTTTGTCACGGCATTGGCAGTAAAGCCACGGGGCAATAACACGCACGGCCTGACCTGTCCACTCTCATCACCCACTTTCAGCTGCTTCACTCGCTTGCTGTTGATCAACAGTATTTGTAGATTTGTACTGGAGCCCCGAATGAGATAATCCAGCCTCTTAATGTGTGTTTGTTTTATCTGCTGATGGTCGTTGATCAGTTGTGGGATTACATAAAACAGTATTATCGAGCCAAGACATGAAGTTTCTTCCCAAATAAACAGGAATATGGCCCATCAATGGATTATTGGGAAAATGAGCCAAGGCAGCCGATGATGACTCGCTGCGGCCTGATTAAATCTGCAGTGTGTCGTTTGTGTCGGATTTGATCAGTGGGACCTGCAAAATTAGCTTAGTCGGGAAAAATATTAACATTGTGGGAACCTGATTATTTACGGGTATATTTCAATTCATTGTTAGCATTTCTGACCATGCTAAAATTACACCGAGATCCTAGAAACCATGTCTGACTGCTATTTAAACCAATGAACAAGCAGTTTTCTGCTTCTTGGTCTTTTACTGTTTCCCATCAGTTTATAGCAACTCCTATTCTCTTTACCTTTACAAGTAAAACAATTATACATGCATAGTAGTCACGTACAGTAATTTGTGTCTAAGAGTGTGTGAAAGCATTTCATCAACAAAGCTAATATGCTATCTCAGGATTGATTTTTATTCTTGCATGTTAATTAAAAAATGCTTGATGGGGGGGAAACTATTTTATGTGTTTACTTCTTTAGGTTAGTTAGTTCAGTGTATATAATTGTACATAATATGTATAATTGGCCTCCATTCATCTATGATACTCATCTATTTACGTGTATAATCTATCAAAATGAGGTCCGTAACAACTGATCTGATTCGGTTTTCATGTATATTTACAGCTTTCTGGTAAAAAAGATTCAAATAAATAAATCATGATTGATCACATTTGACACTTGCAGGAAAAGAAAATGAGGACATTTGAGTAGAAATACAGAATTTTTGCATAGAATTTCACACAAATCAAGAGATAAATGAAAAACAAGGCTACAAAGAAAAGACAAAAACTGGGGAAACGTGTTATTTTCTTCTTCTTTCAGTAGGTATATATTGGTACTGCGCTCAAACTGCAAACTAAATATTACTGGCAATTAGATGAACATTTAAAAGCTAATGGATCCCAGTTGAGGTGGTAACTTGGTTGACCTTGGGTAAAACATTAAGTTCCAGTTCATCACATTGGTGTGCCAAGGTGCGATGAAGTCCATTTAATATATAATCCCGATGTGATGTAACTTGGGCGAACCAATAGCAAACATGGCTGGATGCAGCGTGATGATACACAGACCGGGTGTACTGGCTTTGAATGATTCATTTTGTTGACTTTTTGAAGCACAAACTGTCCACATGCAAGAATGTGACAATTATTTAGTCCTGATATGATGTAACTTTGGCCCATCAACAACACATGTGGCTCAATTTAGCTCAGAGAAAAAATATGTAGCTCGCAAACTGAAGAGATGCTTTGGTTTAGCTCACTTGGATGTTCGGAGGAAAAGTCGTCAGCATAGAAAAATGTGGCATTTATAGGACTCATTCTCCATCGCAGTTTGACTCATGACAGAAATTATTTTGACTTCATATGCGTGACCTCTTTTCCCAGACAGCTTCCTTTTAAATTCAACCTCCTCTTTGCTGCCATGTGTGATGAAAAAAAAAAAAAAAAACCGCTAAATGTCAAGAAGCTGGAAATACACTGCTTCTTCTGCAGACACTTTCATTTTCTGTCGATCCACCTACACATCTCCACTTCACTGCCTTTGTTAGCTGTCTGCAATAGTCAACTTTGGACTCTTTGTTTGTTTTGTCAATAATTTAAAGATATTTTGCGATTTCCTAGAAAACACAACAACCGCACTTCCTTCTGTAGAACTGTGGGAAGGAGGAATCGATGTGCTGGTTACCAAAAACAGCAGCCAGACAATATGAAATGGTTGAAAGTGATCCAAATGTGGCCGCTGAGGGCAACCGGCCAATCATTACTATCAAATCCCCGAAGGCCCGGGTAACATTTCCTGCAAACACATGCCAAAACTGAGCGAGATTGGCGAACCTAATGGGAATTCCTTGTAATTCTACACAAGGAAGAATCCCATTTGAAGTCAATAACGCTTAAAAAAAACCATCCACCACAGAGCCGAAATACATAATTCCTGGGAAACAAGCCCTCTGACATGCATAGTGCTACAGAATCAAACAATTACAGCCTTTAATCCCAGTTAATTCTTTATCCATGCACGGCTAAAAAGGAGCTGGACATAATCGGCGTTAGCTGGAGGCAGTAACCCTTCGGTGGCCTTTATGTTGGAGGCGCTTTGATGGGAACGTGTTTCAAACTACAACGATGTAAAACTCTATACATCTGTTTCCATGCCTGGCCGGGCAGCGAGATGAAACAGGATGATAGACCACTTCATAACCATCAGCTCTTTTTGGACGCGGCGAACGTTTTAAAGTAGCTGCAGCTCCCATTGATCATTCGTTTCCACCGTTTGTAGACGTTCCCGCTCGTCAATATTGCAAGTGAGGCCGGAGTCACGCGAGAGGCGGCGGTTTTGTCTTTGATTGGACACACGACAGCGGATCCGGCAGTGTGATTAGGTCGACGGGGGGAGAGCCTCCCACTCGCTGCCGCCGCCGCGCCGCAGTGTTGATGGGGTAGTAGAAATTTCCGCACGTCCCATCTTCAAAAGAACTTCCTCGCTTCACTCCAAGTTCAACTCCAAGGCACGTCTTTATATGCAACACGGTGACTTTCCTACAGCTAAAGTAGAAAGATAAAAGGTTTAAAAAAAAAACAACAACTATTCATGACAATTCCTTCACGCCGGCGTACTGGTCAACCATCAGCAGACGGAAAACGACTACCTGTACCTGTCGACGGAGCGGTGGTGTAAAGATCACCGGTGTCGGGGTGGAGTGAGGCGGGCCTGATCAACCAGGTCGTGTTGGCTAGGAGTGGAAGAATGAAGACAGTTCTGTACGCAATGAGGTGTTCAACGCACTCAAATTGACAAAGCTTCGTAATGACGATGGCGACACACGAACACACACACACACACACGCCAATGAATAAATAAATAAATGGGCTTGGATTGACCCATAATTGCTGTGGTGTTCCTTTCCAGGAGGCGCAGAGGACGATACGTCAAAGCAGAGCAAACGAGCCAGTGTTACTGCAGCACTCAAGATTGTGCTGCTTCGCCCACAAAGGCTGACAATATCTTTATAGCTGGTGTGTGTGTTTGTGTGTGTGTGTGTGTGTGTGTGGGTGGGGGGTGGGGGGGGTAACCTGGGCTCGCATCCCAGGAAAAGATGGATCACCGGTTTCTGGCAAAACAGCAACCACAAAGTGTGCTTTTTTTTTTCCCTCTCTTTCTTTCTTTCTGCTGTAACTGGCAATTTAAAGACGAGGATCGGTGCTGTAAAAATTTGCAAAAATGCTGCGTGCAGGGGTGGAAAGAATACTCATAATACTCAAGTACTGCTGCCGTTACAGTGCGTAAACTCTACTCGATTGTGAGCTTTGACTTGGCGAGCTCCGCAGCCTGCGGACTCCCAGACTGTGTGTGTGAAATCACTGCGTTATATACAGAGGTGGAAAAAAAAAAGCACGGAAAAGCTGCACTCAAGTACAATTGTATGAGTAACTGTCTTGTCAGCTGGTCCATTTGTTTTCAGGACTTGCAGCAGGAAAATATTGTAACTTGTACGGTAGTGCTTTATTTTTCCGTATACACTTCCTGCTGCAACCGGAATTCAAACTCTCGACTCCAAACTTGACTCCACCACACGTGCTAATCAAGTATTGTTTGATTTGTAATCAATTACAAATTAAAAAAAAAAAAAAAAGTTCAAGTTGAAGTCCAAGTTCCACCTCAGGAGTGTTTTTCAAAAAGTCGCATCTTCATTGGCTACTTGCACTATTGTTGTGTAAACAGACAATTGTCAACAAATATCAGCATAAAGCCTTTTTTTCCAGCTCTCTATAATATATAAATGTATAACCTAAAAACATGTCTGAATATTAGCTAAACTGCTAACCTACTACGAGTAGCTCTAAAAGCAGATTTCATGTTGGAATATAGACTTCAGTGGGAGGAAAAGCAAATACTCGATATAAAAAAAGAGAAGATATAAAAGTAAAACACGGGCTTCTGATTTGGATTTATATGTTAAAGTGAGTAAGTGAATTTGGAGAAATGAGAAATAAAAGAGGATGTACAGTATTACAGTATGTTGCAGTTTTATTAAACAAAAGATTGGATGGATGGATGGATGGATGGATGGATGGATGGATGAATGGATGGATGGATGGATGGATGGGGACAATAAAGAGGCAGATCAGAGTCACACCATTTGTTCACTCCGACTGGTCGAGCAGGAACAGAAGCACCTCAAAGCAGCTTCAAAATCAAAACACCAACTAAATGTTGAACATGATCCAGGTGGGTGGACACTTTCAAGATTTGACTGAATAAATGTTTGTGCGGCTAAAGGTAGCCTGTGGTAATCTTCTGATGAGTGACTGTGTGTAAAACTGAAAGACTCTTCTCTTGTTATCCATCCATCACCAAACAGATGAACAAACAACGAATAATCCAACAGGTTCATTAGTTTTTCTCTTTGTTGTGTGTCGATGAAATACAGGAAAATGGTTGTCTTCACTTCTTGACGTACGCCAATCCAATGGTGTCTAACAAAGATTTCTTAGAGTTTAGAAGGCCCACGTTAAGAAAGGTAGTAGAAACTAATAAGCTTATCGGACTGATAAAATGACAGAATTCTTTTCATTTTCAAGGCCCGCATTGGGAATCTAAACAGAAATACTGTTCAGTTAACCGGATTTATTCCTTTTCAACTGCTCTCGAGTAGTTCTTCAGCTAAATGACTTCACAGACAACCTCCGAAGAAATGCAGTTAGAAAATGTCGGAGGAACACATTAGGTTCATGGACTAATTAAAATAAACAAGATCAGAAGAGGGTTAACTGGTCTCATTCACCCTGCGGAAACCCAAGAGCTGCATCTGTTTCTCGTGTGCACAAAAAGGCACTGCTTTTAGCGGCAAACGACATCTGAACCTCATCATTTTGTTCATGTTGAAAGATGATGACTACAATCCACCGTCGGTCCAAGTTTTTACCACAACAGCCCAATAAAATGCTTCTCCCCCCTCCTTTACCGAACACTTATTACAGCAATGTGACGGTTATCAAAAGCAGACCGGCTCAGCTGTTAGAACATTCGCAGTGTATACCTAAAATGCTCAGTGTTCGGGATCCAGCAGCAGGAGAATGGAAACATAAAAACCTCAACTGAATCCAGTTTGACCAGCGACTAATCAGCATTAAAACAATCAATAATTATCTGGAGATCTCATTTGGTCACTTACTAACAAAGACGTGTGCTACAACCAAGGCGATGCCATCAAGAAATAGATATCTGTTTATGGCGAAAAGCTACATATAATTCCTCTTTGATAAAGTGATGGACCAATAATCCCTCTGCCCGGCATTGGCTCTACAAACTGAGCGCCAACAAAGCTTAAATCAATGCAATCTTTCAGTATTTCTCTATTTCATGCAGCTCCATGAACTAATGGGAATTTACATTTCAAGCCTCCCATCTTGAAGTCGGGTCATGTGTTGTTTTTTTCGCTGAAGCTTTGGGTGATGGGCGCTTCCCACCAGCGCTCTCAAACCAGCCCATCCCCCGCCGCTCAGGACCAATCGCTTCCAATAAATCTCAACCTGTATGACGCTTTAAATTACAAAGCAGCAGCATCTCAGCCTGGTTTAATGACGCCCACTACGCAGTGAGGCGTCAAATCAGCCCACTGCAAGTGCTTCATTTAGTTCGTTTCATCTTCCAAAAAGCAGAAAAAAAAAAAAAAAAACAAACCAGAAAGTATCATGTGTCAATATGAGGACATAATGGCTGAAACTGAATGGCTTCTCGGGGTGCCTGAAAGTCTCGCCACCTTTGAATCTATCGGCTGAATCGTGTTCGTTTGCCACCAGCTGGTGTGGGGCCGCGGGATGACGGTGGCCTTTCAAAGCCAACATAATCCCCTTGTCCCAAGATAATCTGATGCTTTGCACCTCTAAACAAACACTCCTTGATTCTCTTCATCCACAGTGTTTCTTACACATCCACCCAGACAAAGAACCAGTCTCAACCCACTCACCATTGGGTTTATTTTCATTTTATACCAGTATCATTGCCTCCTGCCAGGTTTTTTTTATTCAAGATAAATTATCTGGCAATTTCTCAATATTTTTCTGTCGTTCTGGGGTTTCTGACGGTTCTCCTAAGTTGCTCAATCTTATCAGTGACCTGACAGTTGTACTGTGAAAGTGCTCGGGGCTCCTGGAACGACGAGCACATGGAGGTGAAGCTTCATTATTTTGCTTTCCGGAAGCTTGGGGTTTGTTTTAGCTATTGCAAATGGTTTAGAAGATACCGGAGTTACAAGTATGCAAGTTAATCTTGTGACACGATAAGAGTGCGATTGTTGTTTAAAAAAAAAAAAAAAAACTTCATCCCAACAGAAACCCAACCCTTGGTTGTTTGTAGTTGGTTAATACTCAATTTGCCTATTTAAACACTCTTGACTGATACCAGTGCACACAAGACGCTTCAGGAAGCAAGGAGCCAGCTTTTTCCCAGAAAAACAGTTTCCGGTTTGTCGCTTTTCTCAAGAAATCATGACAGTTGAGAAATGTGTCTATTGTTAGTGTAATTAGATAAGTTCAGATTATAAAAAAAAGCTTTATTGCAGCTGCTGAATTGCCAAAGATGTGACACGTGATAATCTTGGAAGTTTCGATAAATAAAGTAGATGATGTGCTTGTGCTTCAGGACACGGTCTTCCAGAAAACAATGTTCTTTATCTTTTTTTTTTTTCTCTCTAGTCTTTGTGACCTCAGAACTATCCATCTAGTCTGTATGTAGGACAATAAGGCTCAACCTAATTGGCCAAGATTGTTGTCATGGGAACAATGAATAAACCGTGCGGAAAGCAGAATTCATTGCGGATCAGTATTTAGCCAGGAGTGTTTTGTTTATGCACGTTCAATAACGACACATTTGCCATGTATTGCAGCTCCAGTTGTGACCGATCTTATCTTTCAACGTGGAACAAACTAAAGCACGGATACAAAAGCTAGCACCTTGTGTGACACAAACCATGAAAACAGCTGTCGTAATTCTTGCATGTGAGCATGCGTGAATGCAAAAACTCGGCGTCTTCACTTGAAATCGTCTATATAGGACCCGATAACCTAAGATGATCTTTCATACGTCTCGATAGAATGTGGCTGGAAAAAGCTGCAGAAGTGAACAAAAGGACAATTTCCCTTTAATATCGCCTTCAGATTCTTATCGAAAGCGACATGCCGTTCAACCGCAGACCCTTACAAACATCTGAATGAAGTCACGCCGGCTTTATTTGCCTGTGAGGAAAACCTGACAAGCCGCTGCTCAGTTATCACACGTACATCAAACTGCTGTTGAATAAGAAAGTGGGAATTTCCTCAAGTGGCATTACTCTTGTTCAGCGTGGAACATTTCACTTCACGAGCGACGGCTCCGTCAGATTGTTTAAAATGTGCCTGTCATGCCGCAACAAGACTCCCAACGCCTCGACAATGATTAGAACAAAATTACTACTGTAACGAAAAAAAAAAAAGGTAATCAGACTCAGAGGTGCTGCCTTTAAAAAGGCGTTCAGCTGGAAAAGGAAGCTGAAAGAAAAAGACATAATGAAGATGTTTACCCTCAAGAAGCAATGCCGTTACCACCAGGAACACCTGAGCTTGGATGAATTCAATTCTGGTGCAAATCCTCAGGGCTCGACACCGTTATCTTACAATCTTTGGGATTGATTTCAGTGCAAGAGGGCGCATGAGAAGAATGAAGATTAAGACTCTGGATCAAATGCTCTCAAAATGCAAAGAATCAATACAAAAAGGAGCCGGTAATAATTCTGCGCTAATCAAACCTCCTTATAGCCAAATTCAAAGGCTTGAATTATTCAGGGAAGTGCTTGGCAGCCCGAGGTCGGGGACCCCCGGGGTCACAGGGGGGGGGGGGCCCAGGCTGGGTCTGTTCTCTCAGGATGTCAACATGACACTTTCACATGTCCAAGAAACCCAGAAGACATTTCTATATCAGATTTAAGTCAATTTATTCTTTACCAAGTCGCTCTCTCTTCTCCTGTATCGACATCCATTTTATCACTGAAACAAAGTCGCTTGAATTGTTAATTTATGTTTCACATGACTTTTTATTATGATTGTTTTTTCAGTTTCAGTGACTGACACAAAGGTTGTTTTGATTTAAATCTCTATGACCACACGCCGCCCGTCAGGTGGATGAGTTCTATAAACACACACACATCACCGCAACAGCTGATAATAAAACTGGATCGTCAGCAAAAGGTGTAATAATACAGAATAAACGTAAAGATGAGTGAAATATTGTTTTTCCTGCAATTGTTAGCTGCTTTCACAAAACTGATGAAGAATTTATGATGTACAGTACATATCCTTTCTGATGGGTTTTCCCTCTTTTTTTTTTTTTTTTACGAGTACATTTAGCGTAGCTTAGCAACAAATACTCTATATGGTAATCTACAGTGTTGAGCAGATCTTTTGAAGTTTACAGTTGAAATATATACTATTGATGTCTACATCATGAAAAAAAAAGCGAGTCAATCAGTAAAAAACAACTACATTTTGTACTCTGTAGATTAAGAGCTTCCCAAAATGAAAAATAAAAAAAAGACTGACTAGTGGAGGTAAATCGCACATGTTAGCTTTAAATTCTATGAATTTACAAACAGTGATTTTTAGTAGTTGAATACTCTAACCGACCTTTTTGATTTTTACAATCACATTTCTGGTTTTGAGTCACGTGTGGGTCGATGAATTTGTATAAAGACACTTCATCGAGACTAGATTGTCTATATGTTCCTGGTTTGTGGAATATAAACTGTGTATGAAATCCAAATGACAAAGACGATATGAATTGTCGTTTCTCAATGAAGAATCGGACGATAGCATACAAAACAAGCTAGTTTATTGATAACACTATAGCATTAGCATTAAAGCCACAATGAGGTCAAGTTTCTGGCAACGTGGTAACAAATTTGAAGAAGATTTGAAAAAGGTGACGAAAACACGCGCTTTAGTAGCTTAAATGCAGTTTTGATTTTTTTATACATATAATTCAATATTTTGAGTTCATGGAGTCAGAAAGAATGTCTTATAATGACTGGATTATTTGTGCTGGGTTTTTTTTTTAGGTAATTTCACTCAATACCTTCTTTTAACTGCATTACTTCCTGCAGTAAAATCATAACATCACACTCAAAGACAGAGAATCACTCTCACTTTAATTCAGTCACGCTAGAATCCATTTTCAATATTTTAATTACTATAAAAATGGAGATTTACATCTTGTTTTCAACTTTATCGAGGGCTTTGTTTTATTTTTTTTGCAAAACGGAATGAAATCGATCATTGTTGTGTCAAGCGAACTAACATCTTTTGCGTGTGTTTCTACACTTCTTAGAAAATAGTAATCATTTATAGGTTATTTTGTTTCTATGGTCCCATCTACATCTATCTGGTTTGTATGATCCACCAAACCTAAAATTACACTAATTAACAGGTGATGTTTAACATGAAAAGGAAGGATTTGTGAAAGGAAGCACGTCCAAGATACATATTATTGAGACTTTTAAGTGCAAACAGTAAATAGAAAGTCGTGTCTTCAGTACACAAGCTGTGCAACAGCCACGGCTTACACACACACAGCATATTTGCGATAAGCTAATATTGACAGATGACGGACTGGCCAGGCCAATTTTACGGGTCTGCGTTGAACAGACTCGCAGATAAATTGAATCTAGTGTCCTCTCACAATGTCCCAAATATCAGGCAGCGAGATAATGAAGAAAGCTCCGTGCCCTGGCGTTCAGACACGCCACGTAAAGGACCTTGAGAGCTGCGCTGTAAGCACTCCAGCAGCTCCACTTGTAAAAACAGAAACATGCAACACATGACAAATGAGATCAGCCGGTCACATCTGATTAACTGCGGGCGCGCTGTGCAAACGCCGAGCGCGCTCATGTCACGACAGCTCCAGCCAAATCATTCCAAAGTACACATCCCCATATTTATACACGCTTTACGTACACACAGCGTCACTTTTATATATGGAGATTGCTTCATTTCGGAGGGAGGAAACGGATTCTTCATGTTCTGTATCAACACACGAGGACAAATTAGTAAACCGTGGCGTCGCAGGGCCTTTTAATGAAATGCAGAGTTGTGGTGTGAGACCTTGACTCTCTGAACATGTTCTTTAACCTCCAGCTGCGTGCCGGGCTGCAGACGTCCTGGTCGGTCTATAATGTGGTGCTGACACACTCTCTGGAGCAGCACGGAGCCCAGCGTCAGCCCAGAGTGGTCTTGTAAGGAGAAAATGTTGGGCTTTAATTGAATGACTCACTTCAGTGAGGTGGGACGGCCAACAACACGGGCCAACAGACATGGAGCGGACCTTCATTTTCTGTCACATCGGAGGGAATTAACCCTCTTATCCTGTCACCACTCCCGGGGTTTAACTCCAACACTGTTTATCATGATCACAACACACCAGGAAGTACAGAATTAAAGCTTTATGACTCAATAAAATGACGTTTTTTTCTTCATCTGGTGCCACAAAACATGTTGAACCTTCGTACTTCACATCAGAAAACTCATGAACTTCAACATATAGTTTGATATATTTGTTGGTTTTACCATTTATGTTGCCAATTTAGCAGATTAACGGTACATTTTCACTGTTTTTCAGCTTCTTTAGCCGTTAACTACAATCCATCCAATCAGATTTAATTGTTTACATGACATCACTATTGGATTGCTAAAGATCCATGTAATCAAAGCTGCTGAAAACCGGCGGCTCAAAACAAAACACGTTACCATTTTTAAGATAGCATGAATAATAACGGCACACAAAAGGCTAAAATTAAACCATACTAGTGAAACGTTTGTCTTTTTTTTACCCCGGTTTGAAACTTAAGAGAGGATTCGACGACAGCGTAGGATCGGTGTGTTTCCCTGAGTCACATTACGCTGCAGAGAAAATAACTGGAAACATTCGTCTTTCCATCAAGGACACATCTCAGCTAACAGAAACTTTCTAAACGTCGCACTTTCACAATACTGTTGCAACCCTGGCATCTACACTACTCTCATGCCAGGAGATAAGTGGCACATTCAAAATGTTCGAAAAAAGAAGCCCTGAAGCTCTTGTACAATGTATTCTCTTCTACCTACTATGTCACTACCCAGTAAAAAATTATTTAAACTCAATCAGATTGTCATTGTCAGTTAATTGCACAATTTCTGTGAATTTATCCCATACGACTGCAACTTAAAGCTTCGTGATGTACGTTCGTCGCTACAGTAGCTTATTTAAGAGTAATTTCTGTCACATTCTGACGACTAAACATCAACATTAAAATGAGCACATTAGCATAGCATTTCAAAACATCATTGGCATTGGTGGGTGTAACAAATAAACACAGACTTAACTGTTATGACAGTTTTTTTTTCAGTTTGCAATTGTCATCATATTCAAGGATTAAGAACATGAAAAAAACACGAGTAAAAACATTATTGTTTGAAATACTTCAGTAAAAGAAGGAGCTACTATTTTATTTTATGATTATTTAGCCTTTATGAAGTAATTTTCGGAAAATGTGTTGGTAAAATCGTGAAATTGACGAAGTCCTCGTTTACGGGACAACATCTTCAAGAGAAAACTGAAAAATGTCGCTGCGCTTTGGGGTCCATTCACGCAACAACGGTGCCCGAAGCCACTGAAAACGGAACTTTATGAAAACAACTGCCGAAGGGGGAGTTTTTGTAAATGCTCCGTCTCCGTGGAAACGAGGGAAATTCCAACTTTTGAGAAATGCTGCTACTACGCATGCGCACCAAGGCTGTAGTAAACAGTTGTCCTGCACGTGTGCGAGCAGATGGACAGTAATGACAACGTTTGCCTCCATATTGTCACGGCTCCAAGCCCAAATTCTCCTGGACAGTCACCGTAACAACAATCCAACCCGGTCGTCTGTCCATACGAATGTCTGTGTGCTCCAATCGTTTAGCATAAACACACATGCGTGTGTGGTTTTATCTTTATAAAAACAACCAAGCAAGCGCCAACTTGTGGCTCGGCATGTTAGATACGTACATAGTTTTCAGTCATTATTTTCTAAATTAAATATTGGCCACGTAAACATGTAACCTTTCTGAAATTAACCAGGTTTTCACTTGAAGCGTTGTGTAAATGGGGCCTAAAACCTAACTCACACTCCAAACACCAATGATACATGAAGGTTATGCGTTGCTGCAAACAATCTCCGCGGACCGTCTGCGTCGACGCTACGTGTACATCCAACTGCCTCTAGCTACACGATCGGCGCGGCACAGAACACAAGGGGGCGTACGCAGATCACGAGGCCCGCGATTCATCCATTCTACGCCATGGAGCACGTTCAGACACTCCACAAGTGATCCACATGAACGTGGAGGTAATGTGTATTTTAGAGGAGAAGCTGTTGAAGCTAACACCTCCTAGAAGCAGGGTAAAACACTCATAGTGGTTCCGTCCACAACTCTTGCAAACCTAAGATAAAATGGACAAAGCTAGCTTGTATCTCACCGCTACGGTACGCTGGCTTGCAGCCGAAGCTAAAATTTGCAACGTGACCGCTAATCTTTTAGTAAAATTGCTCATTATGACCAGAAAATAAACGCTAACAGTCTGATCTTTCTTCTACGCCCACTAGCATTGAGGCGGTGAACTACTTCGTGGCACGTTGACGCAGTATATCCAGGCTGAAGGGACTGCTTCAACACAATGCACTGGGGCCTTAAATCTGCCCCCCACGGACCCCTGTGGGGTCCGCGGTGCCCGGGTTGAGAAACCACCTGACTGTGGGAATCCGCTGCTGTGAGAGGTTTACACAAAACAATCGGTTTTGACGTTTTAAACGGGGGGATTACGAGCAAAGCAGCCGCTGTGTGGCCGCTGGAGGTGGCTGTCAGTCCGGGTGAACGCTTCCAGTTAGCCATTAGCCGTTAGCACCGAGGCGAGCCACCGTGTTTATACGATGAGCTCG
>OMNM01016055.1:5419-18956 GCA_900302745.1 Parablennius parvicornis | reverse complement strand
TTATTTCCCAATCAATTTTCTGATGCACTGACCATGACAGACAAGAAAATAACTGTCCAAAAAGCACATTTTGTTCTGTATTTGAAGAAGTGGTTGTATAAAAATTTGAAGTCATCTGCAGGAAGAATCACAAACTTCTTCTAAATACTACTACACCTGTCTTTCTCCTTTAAACCTCCACTGTGACCTCCCCTCCCCCTCCCTTCAAAGGCTGTCTTTTCTAAACTTTGTTTGTTTCTTAATCCAACTGTAAATGATCCGATCTTGTCTGGTCTGCAGTAAATGAGCTGGCAGCTACCAGCGTCTTTAATAAAGGAAGCAGGTGGAAAGAGCCAGAAAGCTCTCGGCACTTGGCGAGCTGCAGCACTCACCTGGGAGAAAATATGCCAGAAGAGCTGGAAAAACACCATTTAAATCTCCTCTCTCCCGAGGCTCCTGCAGCCAAATGGGATCTGCATACAAGCCAGTGAATCTGTCCTTTTAAAATAAAAAACAAAAAAAAAACCAAATCCTCCGGAGTGCTTTCAACTCATTCTTTGAATATTTTCAACTGTCACCAAACTATCATTAACAGCTCAGGCAGTTTTTACCTGCCCATTGCTGTGAACTGTACTGTCTCCAACATCTGCTCGAAAAAAAAAGATGGTTCAAGACAAACAACAAGGAAACCCGCTGACCCCTGCCAGAGAAAAGCAACTTTCAAGCTACAGCTGACTGTCAAACAGTGGATGTTGTGAGGAGAAGATTCCTTTGTTGGATTCATTTCAGGTATAAGTTGCAGAAGTGGCATAGAAAGAGAACAAAATAAGACAAGGGAAAGCTCTTGGGACTGGTTGGGAGTTACCATATCAATAGGATGGAAAATAATTGATTCAAAGACATGGGCAGGGTTGTGTGTTGACACGAATATGACAACATGAGTCAGAACACAGTATTGACATAGCAAATTAATATTGCATACAATTACATTTTATTCATATAGTGCCAATAGAAATATCTATGTTTACAGAAAAACAGAGAACAATTCCAAAAAAGCAAGCAAAGATGACGGTAGAAATGAAAACGTTAATTTCACAAGGAAGAAACCTGCAGAACCAGATATAAAGATTTAAACTATCTGCTACAATGTAAATGGTTAAAATCAAATTTTTGGTAAACTTAAAGAAACAAGAAAAAGAGCGACACATATATTTGTTGAGTAATGTTACTAAGATTCTGTCCAGAAAAACACAAAGATCTGGTGAAAAACTACAATAGGACAATCAGAAAAACACATAAATGCAGCAACAACCTGACAATGGTCAACAGTGTGGAGGCTTGTCTTTGTTCAGAGTCTCTCGGCTCAACAAAATTCAAACATCAAAGTCGTGCCAAACGTTCTGGAAGATCTGCAGACATCCTGTTACGTCATTTCAGACTACTCAATGTTATTACAAATGTAAACAATAAAAGGCGATCCCTGGAAATGTCCCAATAAGTCTAGAGGCTCAAGCATCTTGTCATGTTCTGTATTTCTTCACTTCTCCCCCCAAGGCTGTGGAAAGACTCACGAGTGCCTGTGAGAACCTGAAACAAGGCTGAGTATTTCAGTGATGACTGGAATCCTCAACCAACAGGACTCTGAACGTCGATCAAAAACTAAAAGGCCAAAATGACTTCAAAAGCAAATGAAATTCAATACAACAGGCATTTTCAAACTTGACTTTTGGGAACTTATTGAACTCTTCAGTGGCTCATTGCATAACCCTCGGAAAGAAAAAAGATCTGGAGCGAATCAGGATAGCAGACAGTTGTACTGACGTATAAGAACCCAATTGGAGCCCTGCAGAACATATTTTGCTCATTAGGTGATAAAAAGCCTGGATCATCCTCCATGAGAGTGAAAGTGAAGTTGATTTAGCCGACTATTTTACATAACAATGATCAGAGCTTGTTTACGCTTTCTCCGGCTCGATTTTCCTCTCTTGTTAAGTGAAACAACGATGAAGCCATGACCAGCTTCATTGTCTGGACCGGTTATCTCTTTTCACTGGCCGACAGTCTACCACTGCTGCAGGCGGCCATGAACAGTCCCACCTCTTCCCTCCATTGTGCCGTAAATCAAAACTCTGTCCTCATCATGTAAAGTATGCAAAACATGAGGTGGGGGATGTATTCTGCCTCAGCTCCGTGAGCACAGTGTGGATTGTAAATAAACTTTGGTCTGGGTTCGGCCGGTGGTGAGCTCACGGTGGGATGGGGGGAAGAAGAGCTGAGGGCTGAGGGCAGGACTGAGGCGAGCCTGGACAAGAACACCAGGAAGCTTCAGTCACATCCAGCTGCTCCTTCAACTTGAACTGAAATATCTACTCTTTTTGTACTTTCTCCAAACTGATGCATTTCACCCTCCATGGAGAACAAACTGATGGAGAACCATGGCAACAGAGAAAGACGGTAAATGGAGGCATGTTCACTGATGAGCAAAGTCAAGAGCCAACGTCACATTCACACATCGACAGTGAAGGCTGCCAGACGGCTGCTGAGCCTCCACTGGGAGCAGCTCAGGGTTCGCCGCCTTTGACATGTGGACACATGACATACGGGCGAGATGGAGGATGAAACCACCACCGATGCTAAGAAGAGGTGAGTTGACAGTTTGTGACCCCAAGCAGCAGCAACATACACCAACTCCCTCTGTTTCACTAGTTTTATACATACAGTTTACAGGCTGCTCCATAAATGCTGTCAAACAATCTTTTACAAACTATAGAAACATAACGTGTATGTGTGTGTAAACAAATGAGTTCTCAAAAGAAAATATTCACTTTGAATCTTACACTTCAAAGGCTATGCTGTTATACTTTTATTGTAGGTAAATGAGTATTTTTAGAAAAGTATCAGTAGATCTACTTTTGTAAAGATATGAATACTTACAACACAGCATGTTAGATTAAACGGAAACATGAATGTCACAATAACAATGTCAATTCACTGTCATCACTGTATCGACATGATAGGTTTGGTCTTTATTGGCAGAAAAAATTAACAGAAGCTGAATGTATTGTAGACATGTCACTTTAAAGTTCAATAAGTTGGTAAATTGGGGGGTGAAAATCAAGATGGTAAAGATCTGCTCAGCACCAAAATCCAACATTTACTATCTTATCAGGTTTGAACACAGGTCTGATTTGCTTTGCATTATTTGTGAGAAACAAATTTAAATCTTTAATGGAGTGATGTATCTTCCTAAACAGCATTGTTCCTTATATTCTAAACAGAGTGAGAATGGTGGATATCATGTGAGGTGCTGGTGGTTTTGAAGCAACATTCCCTCAGCATTTTGTTGATCAAAAGGTTTTTTTGCGAGCATCTGGTTTCAGGAACCGTCAAACTGCCAGCATGTTGATGAGCAATCCACCTGATGTGGTATCTGAACCAGGGCTGAACACTGTGGCCAGTGGGTTTCCCAAATTGACGACTCGCCACTCAACATTAGTTTTGGCGGGGAAATTACAATATTACCTGATTAAAGTTGATGACAGTGCTACCATTTATCCTCATAATGAGATTTATAACCCTTTCAAATGCTTGAAATCCCTCCCTCAACAATAAGTCATTCAGGTTTTAGCATTAGTTCATATGGTGCTTTTTTTCCAACAACAGGAAATTGGTCACATGGTTTTGAAGTCCCTGAACTCACAACGCAAACAAACTTAAAGGAGATTGAACCTTTAAGAAATTCTGTTATCTCATAATGTCATACATTGCGAACCTCCACATCTGTCTCAAATCTAAACTTCCTATTCATCCACACTGACGCAGAGTGTGAATCAGACAATGCGCCTAAATTCATTCAATGTGAAGAAAATTAAGTGATCACATGTGCTCACAGGAGATGTAGGAGGTTGTTCAGGGTTCTGTTCTGTTATGTGACCATTTCCTGCTGTTGTTGACTGGTTGAAAGGTGTAAATGTTCAGCCCTGATTTAGACAATTGAGAAACATTTAATACTGTATTGTATGTTGATGGATGAGACATTTGGTCAGTGGCTTCAGTTTTCAAATCAACCATTGTAAGTCTTCACTTTGAAGTTTAATGTGTTAAACAGCTCCCAATGAATACAGACATCTATCCTCATCGCTCCACCCAAGGAAAGAGGAGAAAACAGTTGCCCTGGTTGACCTTGAGGTTTCCCTCTCTGAGCTTCTGTTACTCCACTCAAACTAATTTGTTGAGCTGAGTCACCCAGGAATTCGGCCTGTCCCGCTCTTCCCATGTTTCTGCCTGTGTCAGAGCCAGAGACGGCGATGAGCTCCTTGTAAGGACTGAGGCAGGTCCAGACAAAGCTCACTGGGCCTGAGTAACACATGAAGCAACACCCACACTATGTGCCTTCACACAGGAGCAGTCTCACCACAGCCCGGCTTCCACTTCAGTCCAGGACGTTCACACCACTCTTTGATTTACTCACTCAAACAACAAACACACATTGTATCAGGCATAAAACATTTATCGTGACTTTTTTCCAAGATGTTTGTCTTGAAAACTGAACCTTGTATGAAATATGTGGATAAACAAACAATGTGGCATCAAAGTGAAAAACTGGGTCACAATAATTTTAAATTGATCAAATCATCTTGAAATTACCTGTACAAATTTCAAAATGTCAAATTTCGAATTATGAATATATTAAACAACTTTTTACACTTGAGATCAAGATCAAGGTACTGAAACGAGAGTTACGTATGTAACTATGGTTCTATGAATCCTGGAAGACCGCCAAAGGCGGTGCTTTAAGCGCTGGCTGTTCCATCTCGCGCATGCACAGGTCGATTAATTATATTAACAAAGTGACCCATGACCCCTGGATGACCAAGAGAGTCTGTATCTACCGGCGTCATCAGGTGATCTGTTTCTGTCAATTTTCACGCAAGGACACGAGGATCCTGAGTGACAGTATGCTCTGGCGGTATTCCAGGAGACACAGAACCGTAGTTACATACGTAACTTCATCCTTACAGACCGACAAGGTCACGAAGAATCCTCATCTACTCAAGGGCCTGAAGTTGCAGACAGTACAGCAATTGCCACAGGTTGGACACCCGCCACACCTTATAGAAACTTCCAAAGGTGCAGTGTGCGGACCAGGTAGCTGCAGCACAGATGTCCTGCAGGGGAACGACCCACAAGGCTCCTCATGATGCAGCCATGCCTCTAGTAGAATGGCACTTTGTGTCCTGGGGCACCAGGATGCTCCCATCCCGACCCTCCACTACCCAGTGAGAGAGTCTCTGTTTGGAAAGTGCGGTCACCCTTCTATAGCCTCCATGGCAGATGAAAAGGCTGTCTGTTGTTCACAGGCTAGCCATCGCCTCCACGTATGCCTTAAGCGCCCACACGGGGCACAACAGTGTTGATGGCTCGCCCTTCTCCCCTGAGGAGTCCGCAGGACTTGAGGCAGCCAACTCGATTGGTTGGTTCACCTGGTGAGGAGGTAACGGCTTGGTCTAGGATTCAACCTGAGACTCACCCCAGAGCCATCAGGGTTCCAGTGTAGACATGCCTGGCTCACTGACAGAGCATGCAGCTCCCCCACACGTTTTGCTTTCTTGAGAGACACCCACTTCAAATCAGTGTCCCAGCGGCTTGAAGGGTGGCTGGGAAACAGATTGAAGGACAGCTTGCAAGTCCCATGATGGCAGCTCCTGGACATGCCGCAGTCTGAGCCTTTGAGTCATTTTCACAAACTGCTTGACCAGATAATGCGATTTCACTGACTAGCCATCCATCTTTGTATGACTGGCTGAAATAGCAACCACTCTGACGGTGGAAGTAGTCCTGTTTCAGTTTGTGAGAGATACACCACTCCACGAATAGCTTTCACTTGTTAGCACAAGCAACCTGGTGGATGGTGCCCGGCAGTTTAAAATGGTGTGGGCAACTGCCCGATCGCGGGATGCCAAAAGTGGGTCCTCAACTATAGGGGCCACAAGAACAGCTTCAGGCAACCCGAATTCGGCTGCCATATGCGTCCGTTGACCCGAGACTGCTGGCTGGCTGTTCGCCCATACCTGAAGGGACACAGGGAAAGAAGCCCGAGTGGTACAAGCTATGAATGCTGAGGCCAGCATCCCCATGAGCCGCAGGATCAGGCCATACTGCAGATGGCTGCAGCACTGGAAACACCGCAGCATGCTCAAGATGGAGAGAAGGAAGCCCGCATTAATTTGGAATCCAACACCAGCCCTAAATACCTTGCAACCTAGCCGGGTACAAGGTTCCTCCCGGCATAGTTCACCTTGAGGCCGAGATTGTCCACGTGCAGGTGGAGAGTCGCGGCGTCTGTCGACGCCTGCTCCTGCGTCAAAGAAATTACTGGCCAGTCATCCAGATCCGCTGAGGCAAGCCTCCGATCTCACTTGCTCGATGGCACCTTTTCCAAGAAGGGTGGCCACCTCGTGGCGTACCACGAGGGATTTCACGGGAACTCTGACCACAGTGTGTTTGTTCCCACTGAAGGTAGGAGGCCAGCATCGGAATTGTAATGTATAACCCCTGGATAGCGTGGACACCACCCAAGGGTGTGTGGTCTGCTCTTCCCAGCAGCAGAGTTGCTCCTGGGAAAAGAGCCTGACGACCGTCCCCTGAGGTTCAGGTTCTGCCTCCCTTGCCTCTTGGAGCCCTGGGGGGGCAGCGACTTGGTCCAGGACCCCTAGGCTCTTGAGCATATGGGCGTGCTGCTGCAAGGCATTGCCGATTACCTGGCACCATGACATGCGGGCCCCTGGACTGCCCAGATAGGCGAGCGGGCAGCCATGGTTGACCTGCCGCTGGTGCAGAATGTCCCAGCCTAGGAAGGGCAAGAGGTGCCTCATACAGACTGGTAAACTGCTGCCTTGCCTGGCCTGCACGCTACGCTCCAGGGCCTGCAATGCCGCTGGGCCGAATGTCTGGCCCGGCACAACCGAAAGAGAACGTAGTGTTCTGCAGTATGACTCAGATAGAAGGGACTGTGCTAGCCAGACTTGGCAAGGCAAGGCAAGGCAAATTTATTTATAGAGCACCATTCGAACACAGGGCAATTTACAGTGCTTTACATAGAAATAGAGGAAAATTTATGAAGACATAGGACATATATTAATCAAAGAAATGCATTAAGGCTTTAAAAGGAATGATTTAAAAACAGCATGATGTTTTAAAAACAGCAAAATAATTAGAAAAAATAGTTAAGGAATTTATAGAATGAGTGGCGACATTGAATTACCCAGTCATTCCATACGGGCGGAAATATTTTAACTGCGGTTTAACAAATCATCTGTCTGTCTGGATGGTCCTATGACAGGGTTATCCGCAAAGTCTGATGCCCTGGGTTCTGTATGCAGGCCAAGCAAGATGGCCTTAATCTGTGTGGAGCATCCACCTTGCTAGCGAGGGCGTCAACCTTCTTTGCTTTCCGCAGTGAACCCCCGGATGCAGTGGCTGCGTGCATTACGCTGCCAGCGGCTCTACCTGAAAAAGGCAGGTGCATCATGCCCTCCACCTCAGTCAACCTGGAGAAACGGAGTGCATCGGCCATAAAGCTGCAGTCCAGGCACGGGTTATCGGATGCCCCCTCTTTAAGGTGGTCCAGCCCAAGACAAGCAGGAAAACTGATTGTGACCGTCCTCTGCCTGAAGGGGGGGCCATGCAGGACACACACACGCATGGCAGGCCATCCACCCCCTGGAGTATAACAATTACTATAGCAACAATTATTATTCTAATATTTAATTGTTTTAATTAAAACTTAGTCATATCAATAACTTTTAATAATTCACACTGCTGCTAAAGCAGGTGTGAGCGAAACCGCACACGCCTTTCCCCTTTGTTTTTCTTCTTTTTTTTAAACATCAGCTACAGCAGAGCTTGAATCAGGCCAGTGAGTGCATTGGCCAAGAGTAAACAAACTATGTGCTCAACGAATCTAGCTGGAGCAGCCCCTGGCAGAACCCACAGTGCACCTGTTTTTTTTTTCTTTTGTTTTTTCTTTCGCTACAGCACACCCGCTCCGCGTACAAGCTGTGCCCAACACCGGCTTCCGCTTGCGACAGCGTGCGAAGCCCGTGTCAGACCCACACACCCGCCAATCCACCGGTCAGGGTACCCACAATGGTGCTGACAGCAGAAAAACCTTAGCTGTTAAAGATACAGTAGAGAGACAGGGGCATAGCCGCGGAGCCACCGAGGCTAAGTAGCACACAATCACGGGGCAAATCTCTGCCAATGAGAACGCGCACAGTACTCAACATCTCATTTACATTTCATTTACACGTTTGTGGCTCTAAGTACAAAAAAATTTATTTTTTCTTCAATCAAATTTTTTATTCATTTTTTTTTTGTAGTTTTAGGTCCAGTGTGTTCAGTTTACATAAAAGTACAAAAACGCCTGGGAATGTCTTGTATTGGTATGAAAACAGTTGCACATAAATGTGTTCTTAGGATAGATTTGTGCATTGTTTTGTACATACACTAATTGGATATGCTTTCTAATGGTGAAAAGTTTTCATTACACATGTTTGTGGCTCTCAATATAAAAAAATGTAACTTTTTCTCAGTCAAATTTTGTATTTTTTTTTTTCAGTTTTAGGTCCATTGTGTTCAGTCAGTATTTCAAAATGAGTAAATGCTTAGAGAATCACATAGGTGAGGTTGTGCTTGAAAAAAACACACCAAGCATTCAAGTTATATCGTCACTAATGTTGATATTTAGAGGTAAAAGTAAAATTAGATTAGAACAAAACGGCAAAATTGACCCCTGACCCACAAGTGTTAATGAAGTATACTTTCTTGCTACAAATACAGAGTCTTTTGAATTGAAAATATCTGTGTCTCACCAGGAGGAGACACTTCTCAGGATTGGTTCTCCTGAAGTGGCCTGGTACCTCAGTTCTGAACCCCTGAATGCTGAGATTAAACCCTGTTGAGCACCAACCAGTAGATCAAGGCTCCTTGAAAAGCATGTAACTTAACGCTCCAAGAACTCTTGAATTGTTCTACCCAAGCAGCACATTCAAACTTAAATCACAGCCAATAATCCCAAAGTTCCATTGGATTAAGGTTTTATTTGAAAAATTGTTTCTCAATGAAAAATTACTACAATAACTTTGCTACACTGGCAGGTGGCAGCAAATATTGGTCAAACCTGTGTTGTCATCTTGCTGCACCTCATAATGGAGCTACATAAAAGCCAAGCTAAAGGAAACATGGCGTCATCATAGAGGCAGTTATGTTCTTTCAAAAAGATCCTGGCAGATATGAACAGTGTTCAGATTTTAAAACAACAGACTGATGAAGATAACCTAGAGTTTCATCAGTTTATCTCACATTCCCAACCTGGTGCAACATGAAGAAGTGTCCCGGCCTACCATCTGTGATGAGGTTGTCCAACACATATGGACATATGGACTACCAGCAAGGTATATCACAGAAAGTTGACCACTATGACCATTAAATAATTACTTTGAAGTAGTGTTTCTAAGGCATTTCAGAAATTTAGATCAATATGTATATATATATATGTAAGAGGAAAAGATGTGGACCTGCAGCGTGGATCAGCAGCTTTAAATCACTCAAACACAGCTCCAGATGCTTCCCTCCACGTGGAGCCTTGAGTCTCTGTGTATAAATATGTGAGTCGTAAGAAACTCTTGATCACTCACCTACTCTGAAGTTGGGAGCTGTCAGGGTGTCGGTGGCGCGGCCGTTCTCGCTGATGATGGTGGTGGTGTTTCCCAGCTCACAGTTGTTGCGGCATCTGCCTCCAATGCAGGTGACCTTGCAGATAGTGGGTGTGAAGACCACCTTGATTCTCCCTGTGTGGTTGCCGACTGCCGGTGAAAACACAGCGCACAGCAGCAGGAGCGGGAGGAGGGAAAGCGCAGGAGCTTTGGTTAGTCTTTGATCCATCGCAAGCGGCTTAATTTCCTTTCAGGTTTGAGCTCGTCACAATCAACCAGCTCCAGTCAATGACAGAAAAAAAAAAGAAGCTCTATGTAATCTTGACTTTCTTAAAACCGTCTGATGTGTCTCCTCCCTGTAATTCATGCACTTCAAACTAGTTCTGCCAATGTGATCCTTCTACTCCGCTGCTCCTAAATCCAGTGGCGCCTCTAAAATGTGAGCAGGAATTAAAAAATGTGAGAGCAAACAAAACTCTGGGATGTCATCCAGTTCTTCATCACAGGTCTCAAGGGGGGTGGATACTGGCATACGAGCACAGCAAGGCTTCCAAAGCAGACAAACAGCACTTGTGCCACCTTTAGCTCCTCTGCCTGCTCTCCTGCCTCCTCTTATTCTTTTCAGTTTTCCCATTTAGGTTCGTCATATTCAGCTAACCACACAGGAACCCTTTGCCAAGTCCACACCTACAACAAGAAGTGGACGCAGAGCATTTACAAGGTTGGTAAAACAGCTCATCTACCCGTCCTCCTGTCTGTTCCACCCTGGCTAAAGCCAGCCCTCAGAGCTGACTGACAGGAAGAAGACCCAACCTATCTCTAAATACCTGACACATGGTCTTTCTGGATACAGTGCAGCATTATCACGTCAGTCAGATTTTTTTTACTTAAAAATTCTCAGTTATTAGAATATCCTGTCCATGTGTGGAGGTTCTTGGCATCCTACGTCAGGTCCAAACCCCTGTCTCCAGCTCTCACTGCTTTGTCTGTGGTTGTCAGCTGTTCACTCCACAGTACAGACTTGTGGAGCTGAGCCAAGCAGCCAGAGGAATGCTCTCCACCGCCGAGTAGGACGCCCCAGGCTACCTAAACACTCGCTAATGTGAGCAAAAATGAACTATTAAAGAGGCATCCAATACCATGTGGTGGTTAGGAGTGAATGCCACATGAAAACTCTGCCAGTACCATATATAGATGTCCAGGATCTGACGTCTAAACACAGGTTGCCCAACTTCCCTGTAGTAGGAAGATCATTGCAAAAAAAAATAAACAAAGAGAGTAGCAACATAACCCAGGAAGGGAATTGTTGCTTCTTTGAAGCAAAAGAAAACAACGGTTTTAAAAACACACAAGAAGAAAAAATCTACTTCATTCCTTTGGACACATTCATTTTAGAGCATATTCTATTCTATTCTATTCTATTCTATTCTATTCTATTCACTTACTATATAGCACCAAATACAAGACAGTCTTTTCTAGGAGATTTTTACACAGAGAAACCCAACAGATGTAGATTGAACACAACAGTGCTGTTGAAGGTCCACTTCCAAACCATTTCTAACTATTATAGTCATAACAAAGACACAAAAATGACAGACGTGGTTCATTGATCACAAACGATCAATCTCTTACTTTGGCTGTTTTTAAAAATACTTTTTACTTTTGTAAAACACAGCGTGACTCTGGTGAAGTTGTTCTGGCAACTGATCAGTTGGGTTTATTTTTTTTGTTTGTTCCTTTTGTTTTATTTGGTCATCTGATCATCACCAAAGCTTGAAAACTTGAGAAACAAAGTGTTACTGAGTCTGCAGGCGTGGGTTTTATAGAACAAGGTTAGTAAATATTCAAAATAATTTTGCCAGTATCAGGTATCAGGTCCGATCATCCAAGGAGCACTTGTACTTGCAAAATCTCCCCAATAAACCCCAGCGAGTATCATGATGATGTCATCTGTCAGCAACACCGCCCACAGGTACGCAAGAGAGTGCGAGCGATGTCCACAGTTTGAAGATTTGTTAATATCAATAAGAATGACAAAAATAAGACATACAATAAATTCTATTGTGCCAAAATATCAAGAGGAGAAAGACAGTTTGAACAACACCAGCAACTTAATCGCTTCGAACATTTTCACCAGCAGAGTTAGAACGATATCGCTCAGTTGAGCCAGTAGCCCCAAACTATCCGTCTGTCTGTCTGTCTGTCTGTCTGTCTGTCTGTCTGTCTGTCTGTCCGTCTGTCCGTGCCTGTTACCAGTTCACTGCTTTTCTTTTTGAATGACACTGATCACTGCACACCCACTGCAGTTCTGAAAATGTTATCTTTTATAATTTGATCAGTTTTAAAGTCACTAAAATTCTGATGTTTTTTAAACTGCTTTATGAACATTGATGGTAAAAATGTGCAGTGGCTGTCTAATATATACCCACTAAGTAATGCCATGATAAAGTGATAATCAGTTTGATTGGTTAGTCTTACCAGCTGTCAGTGGTCATAATGTTAAGGCTGATGCACGTATATGTGTCACAGTTGCTTTAATGTGGGTTCAAACATTTGTGCAGTTCATCCCTGTGAAATCAGTTCCGCTCTCTCACATAAGTCATGGATGTTTAGCGGGATGATGTGTCTCAGACTCTGTACTGTACTTTGACAGCTGCTCTACAGCTCCATATTCCACACTAGCGCCAACACGGGCAGTTCCTCTGACATGGCAGTGAGCAGCACGTCTTCACCCACTACGAGCTCTGAGAGTTCACTCCCTCATTCCCCTCGCACAGTGCACGCAGACTTTTTCGATTGTGTCAAGCATATGGAAAGAGTCAGGAGACAGCAGACACAACACAGGCATCAATCAGCATGAGAGAAGAAAATGTTGAGCATGAGGATTGAGGGAGCGTGGCGGAGGAGAATGACAGCATGAATACCAGAGTCAGGGAGTCATGTCTGTCTCCCTGATGCTCTCTGCTGCTTCACATGAGACCTGAACCACGGCTCTGTTGGACAGTGACACTGAAGGGACTGAAGTGTCGTCCCCAAAATACTAAACTCCATTCACTCCGACTCTGTTACCAATTAGTTACGAGCTACAAAGACAGTGTCCTTCACCAAGACCAACGTCTCCTTCAACTAGTACCAACTACTGACACATATACAGTCAGTTATTTGTTAAAACATCATTTGTAAATAAAAAGCATCAGCTTTTTCATCTTCATGTTTTAAACAACCAAACCAGGTACATTTAAAATATCTTCAATTTCTGATGACAACATGAATCATCAGTCTTTTCCAAGTCACTGTCCTGCCACCCTAAATTCACAGTGATACTCAGAGGGGAAGTCAGAGCGGACGAGGGATTAGTCACGTCCGCTGCTGTTGAGTTGTTGAGTGAATAAGTATGAAGCTTATCATTTCTATTAATATCTACTCATAATATTTAATGAAATGGCATTCGGCTGTGGCGCCCTACAAGTTAAACAGCAGAGCTTTGAATTGGTGGTTCACAGGTTCGATCCTGGCTGCAGACAGGACACCAATGTGGCTCTCTGAGCATGACCCTTGACCCCCCTCAGCTCCTTGAAGGGCCGTAGTGTGGCCAGAGTACTCAGAGCAAACTTGTGTGTAATTTATGCCTGTGAGAGGACACACACACACACACACACACACACACACACACACACACACACACTCCAGCAGCTTTGCTCATTCAGATAATTTATGTTCTCCCCTGGAGCAGATGTTAGAGAATGGTTGTGACACAGACAATGAAGCTAATGTGGATTTATCCTGCAAACTGCAGCGTTGGCCGCCCCTCCCCCGCCGGGCCGCCCATTTATCTTTCTCCT
>OMNM01016045.1:1352-11504 GCA_900302745.1 Parablennius parvicornis | reverse complement strand
GACGGAGGCCGCCAGCGTGGAGGTGCTCAGGGCACGCTGCCGCTCGCTGTGCCTCTGTCGTTCCCGGCGAGGGACAGCAGTGTGGGCGGAGCCAGGCTCTGCAAGAACACCAAAGTCAGAAAAACTCTGCAGCAAGCCATAAGGTTGGAGTTGTTTGGAGTTTCAGTTTCAGTTTGCTCACCCGGAGAAGGTCCAGCAGGCTGACCGGCTTTCGCACTGAAACAAGAACGGTGAGGTGGTGAATGGATGTTTGAAAGTCTGAGAGACACGTGAAGACTGAACAAAAACTGGAGCCATCACAGAAGTTTGCATGCTAAAGTCTCACTATATCTAAACTGAAGAAATGCTCAACCTTGATGGGATTGACTCACATGACTGGAGATACCGTGCGGCTTCATATTTGCTGCTTGTTGAGCTGTATTACTCTTTAGTGAACGAGGTGGGCGACGCCTGTCTGTAGGAGCCACTTTACTACCTCCACCAAGGAGGTTAGGTTTCTACCAGGGTTTGTCTGTTTGTTTGTTTGTTAGCAGGATTATAAAACCTCCTGAGGGGATCTTCCTAAAATAAATCAGAAGATGTGTCTGGACCAACTGAGATCCATTAAATGTTGAGAGTGATCCTGATAACCATCTGGATACAAACTAATATCAAAGATCCTGTTTCTCCCCTTTACTTATCATTGAGCCACTTTTCAAAACATCCTCTCTCTTGGAGATCATATCTGATTGACTTGTAAAAATCCAGTGATGTGTAGGATGGTCATATCTAGTAGGGTGCAACATTTCATCTGGATCAGAACCAGAATAAGGTCAGGAAACATTCTGGAAGTTAACATTGGAAACCCCATTTACCACTTTCTAAACATCACAACTCAGAGAATTTAGTTTGATTCTCTTGAAATGTGACGTGAATATTTGGAGGATCATTGTCCTGGATTGAGACAAATTTCATCTGGATCTGATCCAGATTAACGACATGGCGGCTCTTTGAAGTTGGTAGAGTTTAACATTGAAAAAGCCATTAGGTGGAGGTCTGAGCTCTCGGAGCGCTTTTCTTGTTAATTGTGTTTCTATTAGGGTCTGAGCGCCACCGAGGCTGAAGCACCGTATTGGAACTGCTCGGACATATTGAACAATTCTCCTGTCAAATCAAAGGCATTATTGAAGGCCGAAACGAACTGCAGAAGTTACCAAACTTGGCAGACACACTAGGCCAGAAGAAGACTATTATGTTTTGGGAGAAATGTAAGTGACAACATGGCTCAGGAGCGCCACCTGCAAAATTTACAAAATTAAGACCCTGCATCACGTTTCCCCTGGAGCTACCAAATTTGGCACACGTGTAAACACCCTAAGATTCCTCAAAAAAGACTCTTCATACACAAACCAAAAACTCAACTGGAAGTCGTCCAATTTTCGGCAAAATTTCCAAAGTTTTTCTGCATGAAGTCGTCCTTGGAAGTAATTTCAAATTATCTGAAATTTGGCCAGTTGTTTATGAAGGGGTGCAAAATGTATTAAAACCTTTCAGAAGAGTCTGGGGGCGGGGCCTTGGACACGCCTCAAATGTGATGTTTCACCATGAAAAACGAAGTGCAGTGTAAACGGCCTCAGCATGGTCCGATCTGTCTCAAACTTTACACGTTGCATCAGAGTCCAGATCTGATCTCAGCTTTATGACAAAGATGACCCATATCACCAATTGCGCCACATGCTGGAAACAGGAAGTAGGGTCTGCGTAACCTTTACATCCTCCGATCTGCCGCAAATTTCATGTGTTTGATCAGCCTCTGACCCTGATGTTTTTTTTTCCATTATGCAATACAGCCTGAATTGTTGAGGCTTCTGTTGAGTAAATAAGAACTCAGGAGCCAAATCAAAACCTCACGTTTTGGGTTGCGCCCCCTTATGGGCAGTTCTGGTTTGAACAAAGAGCCAACAAAAAACTCAAAAGCTTTCAAACACCAGATTATCAGTGAAGTTTCAACTGAAGCCCAATACCAATGTACTTTATAACAAGGAAACACTGAATTCTAGGTGATGGCCCCTTTAAGACAACAGAATGACTAACATGACTTCTTTCTGTCTTCTGTCACTTCAAAGCAAACACGAGATAAAGAGCATCTATTTCAACCTTGTAGATACAGTTGAGTGAAGACAGGACAAATGATCCCAGGGCTTGCAGTTTTGTGTTTAATTTTTAATTTGAAAATGAAAAGATCTTAGCACATGTCGGTGATGCGCCTCATGCTCATGAACCTGGTGCCGCTCATGCCCATCTCCCTGAAGCTGCGGTACTCTCCGGGCCTCAGGTACATCATCCTGCCTCTGTAGTGGGGCTGCTCGTACATCAGCCACTGGCCGTCCATCACGTTGCAGGACATGCAGTCAGACATGCGGTAGCGGTCCATGATGTTGTCGCAGTCGTCCATCAGCTCGTTCATCTGGCCGCCGAAGTTCTCCCTCTCGTAGATCCTCATCCTGAACTGGCCTCGGTGCTGTGGACGGAGACAGGACAGGGTTTGTGGAGGCGGCTCTCTCTCCAGACCGGGTGGACGGATGGTTGGTACTCACCATGGGGATCATCCTGCAGGACCTGATCCCGCTGCTCATGCCCATCATGCTCATGTAGTCGGCGTACTCGCCCCTCCTCATGAAGAACTGGTTGCCCATGAAGTTGGGCCTCTCGTAGACCATGAAGCAGCCGCTCTCCACCCTGCAGGACTGACACCTGCTCAGGTAGGAGGACATGTCAGGGCAGTCGCTGCTGGTCTCATAGGAGCGGCCCTGGAAGTTCCGGTCCTCGTAGAAGATGATCTGAAACACACAGGTGGGCTGTCAGTAAAGACCCCAACACCCCTGGTTCAGCGAGCCAGTGGTTTGTAGGCCTCTGCAGGTCTCTAAGCCGAACCAGGTGAGTCTGAATCTCCTGGATCTTACCTTGCCCATGCTCATGTCAGTGGTGGACATTCTTGTAGGTGAGCTGCTGCTGATGTGATGCTGTGGCTGCACTGCTGCCCTGTTGGCTCTCACCCCGGCTTTTATACCTGCCTGAACTCCAGCTGGGTCGGAGGGCCCCCTTTGTCTAAAGCCCTGAGCCAGCACATGGTATAGAGCGCTGCACCGCGGCGCTGCGTCCTGGATCATATCATCAGGTGATCAGGCCCTCGAAGACTTTAGAAATCTGACGCTTTTGACAAAGCGACACAAAGCTTTCATTCAGGCCTGTTCAGTACAGCAGTTAATGAAAGTTACGTTACATTACCTCTTTATTCAAACTTCAGTTACTGTTTCAATGTGCTCTCAATCATATAATCATCTAATGTCGTCTTTGAGAGTGAAAGATGTGTGTAATCAATAAGAAACACACTCCCACAAATTATCACTGCACTTTATTTATTTCTTTTTTTAATATTCAAAAGTTTTTCAGCTCAAATGTTCACCCGGCTTTACATCTTTTGTAACCAACTCAAATCCAGATCTTAAAACTGCACTTCTGTTTCGCTGTGAACCAGACCTGGTCTCCAGCTCTGCCTCGGCTCAGTCAGGGCCCGTTTACACAACGGCCACTTTTAAGTTCCGTTTACTTCATTCATCAAGTAAAGAAAAGAAAAAATGTAACAATTCAATGCAAAACAAAAATTGTAAAATTAGGAATGAACGAGAGCAGGAGGAAGTATGAAGTTATATAATGTCCCCTTTTTATCCCACAATCAAATACAAACAGGCCACAGTGTGAGAGGACGGCACAGCCACTCCCACTCATATCAGTTCTCCCGTGACAAAACGTACTTCTGGTCATTAATTTCTTTGTATTTGCACAATATTCTAGTTTTAATATGTTTTTTTAAATCTAGCATGTGTTTGATTCTTTTCATTTGCTGCCTGGATTGTCCTATAACTCCACCCCTTTTACAGAAACGCAGCGTTGCATCAGTTCAGTCCTACGTCTCCGTTTAATGAAGATTTCTGCTCCCTTTCAAGTAAAAATTTGCACTTTTGTTGACTTTATGAGTGTCTGCTTCGACGACGTTTCTTGGAGCCACAGAAAACACAACTTTTTGAAAACACTCGGGTTCCTCGCTGTCTGATCGATGGAAAACAAAACTTTCTGGAAATGTCTGGGCTTCGTCCCGAGACGGTGGCGGAGGTGCTGCTACTGCACACCATGGAAAAACAACAGCACCCGCTCATGGCCCAACATACAAACTTACATTGTTTAAAGTGTTTCCGCCGTTGCCATGGAAATGCACATGGTTTTCAAAACGTTTTTATGGATCCTTCAGGTTTCCATTCATGTCACATTCCTTATTTTTAACCTGCAATTGAAAGAAAAAACTAAATTTTATTGAAATTCACCAATTTTGAACTCCAGCATGCAGCCGATCATCGAGAGATATGAATTCATTGATGAATCATTGAGGAATCTTATTCTGTGTGCCTGCCTTCTTCGTCTTTTTGGGTTTGTAACTAGTCCCGCACTGAAGGGACCACGTACAAAAAATGCATGAGAACATGCAGAATATTTGGGACCAGTGTGATTTTACTTTTGATAACGGTTCGGCAAGACGGTTCCACAAAAAAATGCAAAACACTGAAGATTTGTAGGTCAAAGCAGTTTGAATTTTGGTGGAAATAGATGTAACAAGCTTTATTAACCAGTCCAGCAGACGCAGGTTGGAGGGGCATGACGGGATTCGAACCAGAGACTCCGGCTTTGTGCTGCCACCAGGCTCAGCGGGGGGAGATGAAGGATCGGTCAGAAACAGGCGCAGGGTCGAGGAACCAGCCACCCGTCCATCCAAACAGGGCGTGATATTACTGTAAACATGTTTTACCACTGAGTGACATTGAGCCACGCCATTACTGTGAAGGCCTGAAACATGATCAATATCATTGATCCGTGCTGAAAGTCAGATAGTCTCTTCCCTTCCTGTTTGTTCTGGACCAGAGTCTCTTCAGGAACCAACCATTTGGTTTGGGCTCACATTAAGTTAGTTTGAATCGTACTTACAAGATCACGGCTATTCTGTGTCAACAGCTAATTATAAATCTGAACACATTAAAATCAGCTGTGGGGTTCCTCAGGGCTCCATCCTTGGGCCCCTCTTATTTAACATCTCCATGCTCCCACTGGCTCATGAACATCACAACATCTATGATCAGAGTTATGCAGACGACACACAGCTCTATATATCAGTGTCAGTGATTGGCCACACCCCCTTTTACCTGCTGAGTAAACACATCAATGAAATTAATGAGTGGACGTGTCAGAACTTTTTACAACTCAACTCAGAGAAAACTGAGGTCACTGTGTTTGGCCCCAAAGAAGAAAGGTTAAAGGTCAGAGCTCATCTTGACACCAGGTCACTCAGGACATCGAATCAGGCAGAAATCTGGGTGTAGTTCTGACTCCGCCCTAAAGCTCAACAGCCCCATTAAGACAACAACACCATCAGCTTCCTCCACCTGAAGAATAATAGAACCAGAACTAAAGGATTTCTCACCCAACAAGGTTCTGAGAAGCTGGTTTATTAATTTATTTTCAGTAGGTTGGATTATTGTAACGGAGTGTTTACAGGCTCAGTAAAACATCTGTCTGACAACTGCAGCTCATCCAGAACGCTGCAGCCAGAGTCTCCACCAACACACAGAGGGTGGAGCACACTACACTGTGCTCCACCCTCTCCACTGGCTGTCTGTGTGTCAAAGGATCGACTTCAAAATCTTCTTTCTGGTCTATAAAGCTTTAAATGGTCTCGGGCTGAAATATATCTCAGATTTATTTGTAGAATATAAAACATCCAGAACCTCTGAGGTTCTGAAGAGGTTTGCTCAGTGTTCCCCGGGTCAGAAGAAACAAGGTGAAGCAGCTTTTAGTTCCTACCTCCTCACCCGGGGAACAAACTTCCTGAACAGCTGAAGACTGCTGACACACCCACTTCCTTTAAATCAGGACTGAAACATTCTGATTTGCAGCCGTTCAATAAACAATAGATTCTTTATTCACTAAATGTATCTCTATAAATTCTTTAACTATTTATTCTACTTCTTTTGTTGTTTTTAAAACGTGAAGCTGTTTTTAAATCATTCACTTTAAAGCCTTAATGTATTTCTTTGATTAATATATCTTTTATGTCTTCATAAAGTTTTTCTGTATTTCTTTTAATTTCCTTTATTTCTACGTAAAACACAGTGAAGAGCCCTGTTTGAATGGTGCTCGAGAAATAATTTGCCTTGCCTAAATATCTCTGGTCCCCGTGAAATGCAAGATCTCACTTCCTGTATTAACAACCTTTCTAGTGGGCGGGGTGAGAAGACGTGATGTAGAGTGCAATGCATTCTGGGCAGTAAACAAACAAAGCTGACGCGAATCAGAAGAAGACGACAGAAAGAAAAAGTTGGAAAATATCTTGCGGGCAGAAGTGGAGTGGTGAGGAAACATACAGAGGACTCAGTGATATCTGGTCTGAAGACTTCATGTTGCGATTGTTTGTGGCTACCCATTAGGAACGAGCTAATGAGCCTAGCCACCACAGGCTAAAAGGGGGGGGCCTTCCCCTTTTGGTCCGGACCAATCAAAGAGCCATGTTTCTTCTTCACTCCCTGGCCAGTGTTTTTTTCAGGCGACAGCGCCCACAAATTAACTGCGGGACGTTTTCCAGGCAGCATGATCTCTAAAGGGGAAGTGAGTGAACCAAATGAAGCTCCGCCCCCTCCTAATGTGAACTGAGTCCCGGACTATCAGAATGTGAAAGGCCTCCTAAAGTCTGAGTCCCTGTCACCATGACAACACTGTTTCATGCCACCGTGGTTTCAGTCCGATGGTCCACACGACTCGGCGTTTTAGGAGCCTGAAAACGTTTTTAAAAAAAAAATACAAGTTCCAGAGTTGAGGAATTTGAAAACGCTGCCTCGGCCTTGACCTGTAGACGGACAAGATGCACATTAGCTGAAAATGATGATGTCATGGCACCGCCTCTCGACCTAAAACCTGCCTTCCTCTCCGTGATGTCACTGACTACAGCAACGTGGCGGACTGCCTGCTACAGGTGGAGCTGCAGAAGCTGCTGATGTTCGTCGCTTTGATAAGGACACAAGATGGAGTTCTCTGGTTCTATGTCTTCTTCTCTAGTTCTGGTGTGTTTCTTTGGCAGTGTTACAGCACCTCCTACAGGCCTGACAGATGTACTACATCTTTTTGAGTAGTTTTCATGGTGCTGTGTGGAAACAAAGAACACTATGAGAAACAAGAGGGTTTAGTTAAATCCATACAGAACACAGACATTCGAAATCAGCTGTTTCACAATATTTTGGTCGAGATGTTTCAGGTTTTTTACCATTGAATTTATCGTCATCGTACCAAAAAACTTTGACAGAACTCTGAAGTATTGTGGACGTGTTTTATTGTGTTCATTAGCAGGAATCCATGATGCGCCTCATGCTCATGAACCTGGTGCCGCTCATGCCCATCTCCCTGAAGCTGCGGTACTCTCCGGGCCTCAGGTACATCATCCTGCCTCTGTAGTGGGGCTGCTCGTACATCAGCCAGTGGCCGTCCATCACGTTGCAGGACATGCAGTCAGACATGCGGTAGCGGTCCATGATGTTGTCGCAGTCGTCCATCAGCTCGTTCATCTGGCCGCCGAAGTTCTCCCTCTCGTAGATCTTCATCCTGAACTGGCCTCGGTGCTGTGGGCGGAGACAGGGAGGTTATTTTGAGGTTCCGACCTGCTGTGACGACCAGGAGAAGTGGGGTCCTACCATGGGGATCATCCTGCAGGACTTGATGCAGTCCCTCATGCCCATCATGCTCATGTAGTCGGCGTACTCGCCCCTCCTCATGAAGAACTGGTTGCCCATGAAGTTGGAGCGGTCGTAGACCATGAAGCAGCCGCTCTCCACCCTGCAGGAGTGGCACCTGCTCAGGTAGGAGGACATGTCGGAGCAGTCGCTCATGCACTCATAGGAGCGGCCCTGGAAGTTCCTCTCCTCGTAGAAGATGATCTGAAACAGAGAGTCAGCAGGTCAGCTGGTGTTCTCCACGCAGCAGGAGTCGGACGATGTGAGATGATTCGGTACCTTTCCCCTCATGTTCATGCCGGTGTTGCTCATGATGGCTGTGGACGAGTTAATGCTCTTCCTACCTGGTTTAACCCTTTCCTTTTATACCTGACCAAACCTGAAAACCCCCAGCCACTCCCACTGCAGAGCCCCTGACTCAGCAATTTCCCACGGAGGCCCACAGCGCCACCGTCCACTGGGGTCTATAGGGAAGGCTTTTCTCTCAGAACACAGTGATTCCAGCAGTGCTTGTAGAACCTGAATAGGCCGAACCACGTGACCCTTAAAAAAACCGTGTACAGTAAAACCTCTGATGTAGGGACAATATGAAATTGTCCCTGAAGACGGTGACCTCTCTGCAGAGGTCATGAGGTCAAACCGTAGGACCAGGAGATGTTATGGAAGAAACATACTTTTATTCAACAGCATATAACTGAACCAATACAAAGAAATGTATACAAAATAAATAGTAAAGAAAATATCTCCATATAAAGACATATATTCTTTATTATTCCAAAACGAATATATACAACTATATACATCTGTAGACTGGATTGTACAAATCTGGAAAACAAAACATATATTCAGGCAGTTGTATAATTATGTGACTGTACAATAATGTGCAAATATAAACACTAAAAGAAAGGAGACGTGCAAAATAGTAACTTGTGAAAGAAAAAAAACGGGCAAAACAAAGCATCTTGGCTACAATGGGAATCATTGTCATAAACAACATGACAGGGACATTAACAGTAGTGTGTGTGTGTGTGTGTGTGTGTGTGTGTGTGTGTGTGTGTGTGTGTGTGTGTGTGTGTGTCGGGGTTGATGGAAGTGGGACACACTGCTGGAGCCCTGCCTCCGGGGTGGTGGAGTTATTCAGGAATCCAGTTACTTGAGTATTTTGGCCGTCTCAGTGTAAAACCAGCTGTCGGTACCGGGCGGGTCAGCGGCTCATTTGGGCCAGTTAACGGTTAAACCTGACCGAACGCTCCGAGCCCTGGCTCAGTTCAGGGGTCCGCTCTGATCGCTTCTCCTCGCTGGAGGTTCAAGCCACACATTTATTCATCTTTTAGAATAGAATGGAATGATAGAATCAAATGTTTATTGTCTTTGTAACAGGTGCAAGATTTCAAAGTGCCATCCCATCTATGCATCATCAAAACATACCGATCAAAGTTCTGCTGAAGTCCCTCCGTAAACACGTTCAATAAAAACGTGATATTATAAACTCGAGGCTTTAACACAAGCAGATACCATCAGTCAAGCACAGTACGTTCCATTGCTCAGGTCCCTCATGCAGCACTCAGCTCTTCAGAGCTTTGCTGTCGTGTTGAGTAAAGTGACTGCAGGAAAAAGTGTTTCTGACTCGGTGTGTTCGGGTTTTTATTGCTCTGAATCGTTTGCCTGATGGCGGCAGGTCCAGCTGGAAGTGTCCCGGGTGTGAATGTCCATGATGATACTGTGGGCTTTTTTACAGCAGCGGGAACTGTGCAGTTCTTCTAGTGTTCTGGTGTTTGGAGGACAGATCTTCTCGTGGTTGGAGGACAGATCTTCTCGTGTTTGGAGGACAGATCTTCTCGTGGTTGGAGGACAGATCTTCTCGTGTTTGGAGGACAGATCTTCTCCTGTTTGGAGGACAGATCTAGTGTTTGGAGGACAGATCTTCTTGTGTTTGGAGGACAGATCTAGTGTTTGGAGGACAGATCTTCTCGTGTTTGGAGGACAGATCTAGTGTTTGGAGGACAGATCTTCTCGTGTTTGGAGGACAGATCTTCTCGTGTTTGGAGGACAGATCTTCTCGTGTTTGGAGGACAGATCTTCTCGTGTTTGGAGGACAGATCTCTCCTGTTTGGAGGACAGATCTTCTCCTGTTTGGAGGACAAATCTAGTGTTTGGAGGACAGATCTTCTTGTGTTTGGAGGACAGATCTAGTGTTTGGAGGACAGATCTTCTCGTGTTTGGAGGACAGATCTAGTGTTTGGAGGACAGATCTTCTCGTGTTTGGAGGACAGATCTAGTGTTTGGAGGACAGATCTTCTCGTGTTTGGAGGACAGATCTTCTTGTGTTTGGAGGACAGATCTTCTC
>OMNM01016042.1:2860-17835 GCA_900302745.1 Parablennius parvicornis | reverse complement strand
TTTCTAAAAAGCGATCATGTGTTCTCCATTCCAGGTGTTCATTCCAGAAACCAGCTCCAGTACAGATGTCAGGGTTTCTTCGGTTCACCTCCCGGACTCTTCCTCAGTGGCTCAGTCCACTAGCGTTTCCAGCGTCTCCACAGTGACTCAGTCAGTGCTGGTGTCAGAGTCTGCCCAGGTGCTGGTCCACTCCAGTGCAGTGTCTGAGGGAGCCATGATGGTTTCCGACTCAACCGCCTCTACCTCGTCAGATTTGGGCTCTGCCATTGACAAGATCATAGAATCCACCATCGGCCCAGACATCATGAACGGTATTTTTAAAGCTCCTCTGGGAGGCAATATGAAGGAAATCTCCATGTGTATCCAACAATAAACTCTTCCTACGAATTCATTCCAGGTTGCATTGCTGTGACCAGTGCAGAGGACGGAGGTGCAGAAACGACACAGTATCTGATATTACAAGGACCAGATGATGGTAAGTTCTCACCATATCTTAACACAAGCAAATCATTCATATACATGTTGTCTTTCTGTGTCACGTCGACTTGTTTGACTATACAGCTCCAACGTTATTATTTTTATAGCTTGTAAAATATACTGATATTGTTGACCCACACCACAACTATTAATTGTACACAATTCATCTGCAAGTATTTGTCTATTCCGGGGGCTTGTATGGTAGCCCAGATGTAATCTCCTGCCCTGTCCCATCATATAGCCATAGAAGCTCTCGCTGAAGGTCCCACCTCCACCTGCCTGGACCAGGGAGACCTGCAGGGCGGCCTCGAACCCGACCAACCTGACGATCAGCCCGGACATTCGGGTTACCCAGAGGACAGCAGCAGCCAGCCCGACCAGCCCCAGCACTCCCACCCCTCCCAGTACATGGACTGCACTGCAGACGGCCCGGACCAGACGGGAGAGTCTTCCTATGTGGAGTGTTCAGAAGCAGACCAGACTCGCTCACAGTCCATCTTTCCCAACTACAGCAGGAATAACAGCGACCAGGACCTGCCCGGCTACGTGGAGTGCAGCGGCGCCGACTCCAATCCCACCAGCGGGAGTCGGTATGTGGTAGAATGCAGCGTTGGTTATCTGGAGTGTGCAGTGGACGGGGGAGAACAGCCGCACCATTCACGCAGTTACATCGATAGCAGCGCAGACCACCAGACCCAGTCGAGTCGGCAGTATGTGTCGGAGTACGGTGGGGAGTGTGTTGCGGCCGCAGACTCCGAGCAGCCCGGTTGTTCTCGGTACCAAGCCGGGGACGACGATGAAGACGATGAGCAGAATCAGGATCCAGATCAGCCACAGCACTCGCAGCAGCAGCCACAGCATTCCCTCTACATGGAGAACAGCAACGGCCCCGAGGCCTCTCTCTACGCCGACGACAGCTCCTCGTCAGACCACCCGCAGGCGGACACGGTGGGCTCCGGCGGACTTCCTGAGGGACTGGAGTGCAGCGAGAGCCAACCGGGGCCCTTCATCAGCAGCAGCGGGACATACACCTCCAACCCCGAGCAGCAGTGCTCCCAGAGCCAAGAGGAGCCACAGGGCTCCCAGGATGAAGCTGGGCTGGTCAGAGACATGGAGACCTCCACAGTGGCCGAAGGCTCCGGGGACCGGCCCCCAAACCTGGCCGAGTTAGAGGAAATGATGGAAGTCGTGATTGTGCAGCAGTTCAAATGTAAAATGTGCCCTTATAAGAGTGCCTCCAAAGACACGCTCATCAACCACATGAGAGACAAACACTTCAAACCTGCAGGTAAGATGGTAGCAAAACATCACCAGGGTTATTTGGTCGTTTAATTGAGTTCTGGTTAAATTTCTGCTCTTCTCTTTTAGGGGAAATGCCAAAGAAACGTAAACGTGGCCGACCTCCGAAAAGTGAGACGTTGGCCCGTCAGAAGGCAGCGAGGGAGGAAGCAGAGAAGAGGAATACAGAAAAGATGAAGGCAGATGAGCCCCAACAAGCAGAAGAAGAGGACGGTATTGTGGACGCTGGTGCTATTGATGATCCTGAAGGTCAGTGAGAAACTGTCTAATCTAACATGAGTAGGTCACTTCAAATATTCCAACTCCAAATTGAGAAACGTAGGATCCCAAGACAACTGTCATAGAAATTGAAAGAATAGAAACAAACTGCAATTTATTAAGAAATAATTTTTCTACAAAACAAAAAACAATGTTACATAAAACGCCCAAACATCCACCTCAGGTTGTAGAGGAAATAAAGCCTCAGCTGAAGGACACATATTCACAAACTTAACTACATACAATCAGCAATTACAGATCACAAAAAATATTTGATTTTCTAAACATAAACACTGAAAAAGACCATTTTATCAAACATCAAAAGACTGATGGTTATTGTTTGAGAATGTGGATCGTTCTCACCGCTGGTGTTTCAAAAATAGAGTCAAGAAGCAGAATTAGATGGCTGATATTGACGAGCTAACACTTTGTGGTGCCGTCAATCTGAGAATGTTTTTAATTCGAAGAAATCATTAGAATCAAAGTGCAGTAACTTTGGGCAAAATGATGTTGTTTATCTCCAGTTGACAGTGACTATAGCCCGGTAGATGAGGACGGCAAAGGAAGACCACCTGCCATTCTAAAGAAGAACACTATGCCCATCTCCTCCTCATCATCCTCATCCTCCTCCTGTTCATCTCAAGGGCGTCCTCGACGTAAAGTCGGCCGTCCAAGGAAGTACTGTGTCTTAGATGAAGGCTACAGTAGCAAAGGTGGGTTTGACCAAGAAAAACTAAACAAAAAACAAAACTCTTACTTGATGGAAGATCCACAAGGCTTCAGATTTCTTCACTCTTGATTTATCATCTTTCCTTGACAGAAGCGGAGGGTGTTGCTAAGAGTTGTGCGAGTAATACCGACGCTGGAGCTTCTGAGGAGGCGAGTTCCTCGGGATTGGGAAACGGTCCGGGCATGTTGGTAGATGGAGACGCAGCCGAAGCAGCAGTGAGCCAATCAGACTCTGAGAACAAAGACCCGTCAACGAACATGCAACCAGAGGAGGAGTTCTTCCCCAGGAAACGAGGTCGACCGTCCAAGCGCTTCCTTCGCAAGAAATACAAGAAGTATATCAATCGAAAGTGAGTGTCGGACAAGGTCGCGCTCGATCAATTAAAGAAAAATATATTGAAAATTAAACTCATAATGTCTTCACGATCTTGCAGTCGGTACTATAAATCCCTGAAACCTCTCCTGAGACCTCACAATTGTTGGATTTGTGGCTCACGGTTCCTCACCCAAGAGGACTTGCGCTTCCATGTGGACTCTCATGAAGGCAACGACCCCGAGCTCTTCAAGTGCCTGCAGTGCAGCTATCACTGCAAACGCTGGTCGTCACTAAAGGTCAGCCGCGACCGTACGGGGCCGTTCACACATTCACGAGCGCGTTTCCACTGTGTCGCTCAAAGTCCCGCCGCCTGTTTTTCAGGAGCACATGTTCAACCATGAAGGCAACAAGCCGTTCAAGTGCGAGGAGTGTGATTACTCCAGCGTTTACAAGAAGGACGTCATCCGACACTCGGCAGTCCACAACAAAAAGAAGTGAGCCACTCGTATTTGTTCAAGGGGGTCACAGGGGTCACACACAGCCCAATGTCATCCATTATAATAGAGCCATTATAACCTATAAATTTAAACTTTCAGGTTTTTCTTCATTGTTTTGCAGAGCATACGTGATGGAAATGTCTGTATTTTCACAAAATCAAAGAATTACTACTGTAAATGACTCCAATCTCATTATTTAACATTGTCAAATGAAACCTTCTGGTGCAAAACACAATGACGTGTCCAAAAAGCCTCTCCTCTTGCTGTTGCATTATGGGTGTTTTTATATAAATTTACTCTGACAGCTTTGAGGCTAATGCTAGTTGGAAAGCTTTCATGACAGCATCACTGATGTCTCAACTTGAGACTCAGTGTTGTGTTGTGTCACGACTCTTAAGACATTTGTTGAGACGTCAATATTTTCTTTGAAACTCTTACAATTTTCTTGGTGGTTTGGAGCCTTATGTTTAACTCCCCTGCTCTCACTAGAAAATAGTTTGTGTTTAAAAATCCTGACTGATGACTTCTTATATATTTTTTCCATCTTGCAGGAAAAAGAAAACGGAGCAGGTAAGATCCCGTTGGGATTCCAACGGTTTTAGAAGGTCATAGATGAACGATGAGCTTCCTGCATGTGTCCTGAACTGCTGCAGTGTTGGTGAGCACAGCCATGTAGCCACTCTTTTTTGTGTTGCAGGTTCCCAAAGTGTCTGAATTCCCTTGCCCTGTGTGTCGCCGGGTTTATCCCATGCAGAAGAGGCTGACTCAGCACATGAAAACTCACAGCAATGAGAAACCACACATGTGTGATAAGGTTACAATACATTCATACTATGCAAAGTTAGACATTTCTATCCTATAATATTTATTCACATTTGAAAATACTTGTGAAGTGGCAAGAAACTTTCCTATTTTTTTTTTCCCCCTCAGTTTTTGTAAGTTAATGTCTATTGGTATTTATCCATTGATGACTAGTGAATATTTAGGAAGTGGCAACTAAAGAATTGCAGTTTTTCATGGTAGATATTTGTAGTGGATGATGCCTCTTTGACTTCACAGTGTGGAAAATCCTTCAAGAAGCGGTACACATTCAAGATGCACTTACTGACCCACATCTACAGTCTCGGGGACAATAAGTCAGTTCTCAACCCTTTATTATTCATGCAAAAAAAGCAGTTTCTTCACAGAGAATTATCATCTTATCATTAGTTTTGCTTCTCTTGCACCAGGTTCAAATGTGAGTTCTGCGACTACACTTGTGAAAACAAGAAGCAGCTGCTCAACCATCAGCTCTCCCACACAAACGACCGGCCCTTCAAGTGTGACTACTGCAAATACTCCACCTCCAAAGAGGAGTTTCTTGTCTCACATTTGGCCATCAAACACACAGGTCGGTTCAGAAAACAACTCTTACAAACTTTTTTTCTGTTGACCTGTTCTGATGAAAACAATGAACCTCTTCAGGTGAGAAGCCTTTCTCCTGCGACATGTGCCACTTCATGACCAAGCACAGGAAGAACCTGCGTCTGCACGTGCAGTGTCGCCACCCCGAAGCGTTCGAGGAATGGTCCGTGGCTCACCCCGAAGAGCCGGTGAAGAAGCGACGCAGACCTTTCTTCACGCTGCAGCAGATCGAGGAGCTCAAGCAGAGACACGAGGACACGCCGGGGCTCCAGAACACTATTGTGAGTCTCTTTCAAATTTGAGTTTTTTTTTTTTTTTGCTTGGAAATAATTTGTGTGCTGTGCTTTGTGAAAGTTCCACCATGTTTGTTCTCTTCTTTGTCAGGTGGCTGTTGATTCTGCAACACTGCAGGCCATGCAGGGGATAGAAAATGCCTCGGTGTCCCAGGATGCTTTGGGAAACACAACCATCATCTACGAACAAAGTCAGAATTGCTTTCCTTGAGATAATATAATATGTGTGACACGGTACATTAAGGACAATGTCTTGTGAAGGGTGTCTAACCAACCCTTCAAAGTGAATGTAATCCTCTCCAGAGTTACACATGGCAGTATCTCCTAAACCTACAAATTCGGGTTAGATTGGGTGAAATGAGACCACTTCAGAAGAATTGGTCTTCCAGCAAGTAGAGTCATAAAAACAATGATATTCCGAACTGGTTTGGGGAGTCTGATTGAAGTGTTGATTCCAAAGAAGGCAGTAATGGGTTCAAGTGCTATGGTTTGACCTACGACCTTGCCCAGTGTTTCAAGGATAACAATCCAAGAACATTTAGCTAAAGTCAGCAGGTGACTATCCGTCCTATCAGGATCATTCTGGCAAGTTTAGCATTGGTAAAATACACTCTATGCAGAATCTTACATTGTAAGAGGTTATGTCTTAAATCAATAGAAAATGTTTGAACACTATTCAATATCTCCTGCCAGTTTTCACCAGATAAGTGAATCATGAGGACTTGACCCCCAGTGGAGCTCAAACAGTTTGGAGACTGACTGTAAATATAGTTGCATATGGTTCCTATAAGGCCTTTTCTGTCTAATATTAAGAGTCAAGAACTGGTCGAACAACGATTCCAGTGGTCTATTGAGAAAATGTGGGGGTTCAGATGATAAATGAGAATTCAATCTCCAGAATTTAGTGGGCGGTCTGCCCTGAGAAAGGCTTATGTGCAAAGAAACCGAGCAAGATCAGACATCACGATACTATGGTATGTGCATGACAGTGTGTCGCGTAATAGTCTATTATCGAGCAGGAAAAAATCGATCTGTGAGTTTGACCAGTGAACATGTGAAAAGAAAGAAAAGATTTTACTGGAAGGATACATGCAAAACGAACCAAGACAAAGGACACACACACACACACACACACACACACACACACACACACACACACACACACACACCCATCCTTGTAGGACTATAACCCATGAACATTTACTTCGATATGGTACTACCGTGCCTCTACATTGCTCCATTCCTATGATAGTGCGACAGAAAAAAGAAATGAAAAATGATGAGGTCTCAGCTTCTTCCCACTTCAAAGTGCATTTTAATAAATGTAAACAAAGACCCAACGCTGGCAGCAACTTCCCATCTTTGTGTTCGTCAGGTGAATCAGGCGATCTGTCTGCTCAGAACGCTCTGGACCTGCTGCTCAACATGAGCAACGCCCGGGAATTGGTTGGAAACTCGTTACAGGTTAGCTCTTCACAAAATCAGAGAGTTTTGTGAAACAAATTGTTCTTGAAAAAACATTTCCTGATTGTTTTCTTCAGGTGGCGGTGCTGAAGTCTGAAGGAAAACCTTTTGAGAAGGGAACGTGGAGCGCAGTCAGCACGGCGCCGGGCCAGCCCCAAAAGATTGTCACCTTCCATGTGTCTGAGAACGGAGAAACGGTTCTGCAGGAGGCCTACGAAGCAGCCAACTCCGCCACCGGGGAGCTCGCACACATCGCCATCGAAGCCTACGAGGGAGGAAGTGATTTCACTGTGGTGGAGCAAGCGGCTGAAGAAATCCATAGTCCTGGATACAGGTGATCAAACGCATCGTGGAAGACTATTCCGATGAGTTTTTACAATGTCTTAACACCTATTTCTTAACTTCCTGTGTTCTTTGCAGTAATGGCGACAGCAGCCCCTCCCAGGCTTTAGAAGTTAGCGGCTCAGAGAGCCTGAAGAGTGACAAGTATTATCTCACCTCGGCGCTGGCGGAGGGTGTGCTGCAACAAGTGGAGGTAGTTATCACATCTAGTGTTCAGCGTTCAGAGTACAGAGATCTTTTCTGACAGTCGCCTGCTTCCCCTCAGCTGAGCAGCGAGCCCCCGGCCTCCCCGTCCACCGTGAGCCCTCACAGTCCCGGCACCAAGAGGTTTTCCTGTCGGATCTGCATGGAGTCGTTCCACGGCCGCTCCGACATGGAGAACCACAAAAAGGCACACTTGGATGCGAACACCTTCAAATGTCCCGACTGCGACTTCACCTCCACGTCCTGGCCTGAAGTCAAGGTGACTCCCCGACAGTCGCAACGCGAGCCGTGCTTACATGCTCACTTCTCTGTCAGATTGCGGGATCGGATCGAATCGTTCTCTAAATGAAGTGATCGCAATGATGGAAAGAGAATGGCAGCTTCAGCGTCAATCCCAGAATGCTTTGCATTGAGAAACGCACACATGATCCTCATATCCAGCTTCCAGAGTTACATCAACTCCTCAGATCCAAAATTGTTAACATTTTGCAAATGTAATTTGATCAATAATAATTGTACTGGTTATGATCCCTGTAACTGTAACTCCTGATAATTACCCATTGCTTTTAAAATGTTTCAATTGTTTTGTGCTTTAACATTAGTTGCAGCAGTGATGTGTAGAAATTAATTGAACGTGTTCCCCAGAGCAGTTTCCGTCCTTATGAACATCTCTCCCGCTGACTGTCGATGTCCCGCCGTTTTGTTTCAGTCTCACATGGTGCAGCACTCGTACCTGCGTCCTCACAAGTGCCCCAACTGCAGCTTTGCCTCCAAGAACAAGAAAGACCTCCGCAGACACGTGATGACCCACACCAACGAAAAACCCTTCTCTTGCAAAGTCTGTGGACAAAGGTGGGAGCAAAACATCACATTGTTGATGGATTTACACAGAAATACAGAACATCTAATGTGTGTGTGTGTGTTCAGGTTTAACCGTAACGGCCATCTTAAGTTCCACACGGACCGTCTTCACAATCAGGATCATCCAGTTCGCAAAAGCCGGACGTCCTCAAATCAACAGACCATCATAGTGAACAGTGACGAGGAGGCCTTGGTTACGCTGCAGTGTAAGAAACAGCATCACCGCTGTGTGTGCGTGTGAGTGTGTGTATGTGTGTGTTATAGGACTGGTATTAATGATACCTGCTTCAGGCTGCACGGCACAAAACCATAAAGACCAGCGGATGTGAACGTGATTTGTTCTGTGTGTCACAGCTCTACAGGCGCACCAGACGGTGATCACCCCGGAGCGGCTGCAGTCGCTGGGACAGGATCACATCATCGTTGCTCAAGACCCGGCGCTGTCGGACCAGGTGACGTCCTCACACTCTGCACTGCACACGTGGTGACGTGTGTCCACTCTGCTTTTTCAGGACTAATTATATATGTTGTGTGTGTCAATCAGGAGGAAGGCACATACATCCAACAGATCACCACTATCGACGGGCAGACGGTTCAGCATCTGATGACGGGAGACAACCAGGTGGCTGAGGTAGGAGCAGCGCGGTGTGGTTGTAGATAGAACTGTCGATAGAACTGTGTGTCCGCAGCCAAAGTCGAACTTCTGCCGTCGAGTCCGTTTGGATTCTCTCAGATCGTATCATAAAAAACTGCTAATACTTGTTTGTGTCCCGTTTCAGGTCCAGTATATAATCTCACAGGACGGCGTGCAGCACCTGCTTCCTCAGGAGTACGTGGTGGTGGCCGACGGCAACCACATACAGGTCAGAGTTTTTAACCCCGCCGTGGCTGAATGGAGCTTTTAAAAGGCGACGATGTTCTGACTTCCCTCTGCCTGTCACTCAGATGGCCGACGGACAGATCATCCAGTACGAACACGACAGGGCCTTTCTGCAGGAGCAGCAGGTGAGACGGATAACCCTAAACATCTCCGGAGGGATTTCACTCTGAGGAAAAATGCTCACTGCAGTATGTGTGTGTGTGTGTGTGTGTGTGTGTGTGTGTGTGTTCAGATTGCTGTAAGTCATGACGGTCAGATCCAGTACCTGCCCATCAGCTCGGAGCAACAGGAGGTGAATGCTGAGGATGGGGAGGCTGCTGCTCACTCTGCTGTCACAGGTATTCTTGTTTTTGTTTTTTGTTTTTTTTATTCAGCTCAGCTTGTTTTATCCGTCCACCTTCACCTTCATGCGTCCACCTTGTATCACAGGTGTTCTGGGGAAAATTATGGATTTTTAAGATATAGGCAAAAATAAGCCCTGGATTCAGCCTGGACACATTTTGGCTACTGAAATTGTAAAAAAAAAAAACAATGTGTGAACTTTTATGCACTATAAACTGAATGCACAATATATACATTTTTGCTCCGTAATCAAAATAAACCATTCACTCATTCATTCTGTACCGCTTCAGAGTTCAAATGATTAAAAAGTGCTGTAATCATTATTAAAAACACTGAAGTGAGAAGATGGCGTTGGTTTGTTCTCGCAGCCGTTGCAGACGCAGCCGTGGCCCAGTCGCAGACGGTTTACACCGAAGCTACGCCCGAACAGCTGGAGCAGCTGCAGCAGCAGGGCATCCAGTACGACGTCATCACTTTCGCCAACGAATAGGAGAGAGGCCGCTCGCCCAGCGGGATGAATGGAAACCATTAACGGCTGACAGAACACAGACCTCTACTTATTTATGCATCCAGCCTCGTGGCCGCCGCGGTTTCACCGGCCGGGAGGCGGCCGCTTTGTGTTCTTTTTGTAAATTCAGATTCCTGCACTCATTGCTTCTGAACTAATCATGGAGGCTGTGCATTAAAGAGTTCAAATAAACACGGGTTGGTCTGTCCTGTAATGTTTACGTGCCTCTAACGCTTCGATTTGCAAGACAATAGTGTACAAGTTGAAAACTGCTATATAAGTGAAATCCATTTTACCACCAACGAGAGAGTGAACGACCCGAACACGTTTTGAAAAGTGTCAACATATAATATCTGTTCCGTTTCCAACTGAGGTGAAAAGAAAAGGGATTGTTTATTTTTGACCTGTAATTATATATGTTAATTGTTTAAACTCTGTTAAACATGGTGATTGATTTATTATCTTGAATGTGTAAATATATTTAGCTCTTTTTTTTTCTTTTCTTTTCTGTTTCTGTTGGTCCAGATTACGCTTTGGATTGGTGAATATAAAGTCAATAAGCTGCAAGTTCACACCAAATAAATACCTTTACGTATACATGTAGATATCCTTTATTGTGTCCAGATTTTTATGGTTTACGGCAGAGTGACTTTGTTGTTTTTATATACTTTAAAATACTATTTGATTCTATGCAGTGCATCAATAAAGCAAAGCCATGGTAATGCATGTAATCAGAGGCAGTTTTTAAATAAATTACACTACGTTGCCAAAAGTATTTGCTGAGCTATCCAAATCATTGATATCAGGTGTTACCGTCACTTCCATGGCAATATAGTGTATTTTATGGAAATGACAGAATGTGGGGTCTCTGATAGAATCAGCAAGATGAGTTAATCACGCTGAGGTTCAAGTATGCTGATAATGTGGCGAAGGCGCCATCGCGGCCTCAAGAGGAACTCGTCTTTCTGTCCTCCAGCTGATAAACGCACCACTTCCTCTTCTCTCCCCTGAGGAGGAGCCTCCGATCCTTCAAAGTGGAAAACTAAAATAAAAAGTGCTGAGACTTTGCAAGATCCACACCAAAGATGAAGACCGTCCTCGTCTTCATTCTCTTATCAGGTAAGATCAGACTCGCTCTCTCCATCGTTCAGTTGCTTTATAAGGTGCGACTTACAACAAATCTTTGTTTTGCAGAAGTTTCTCTCTCAGGAGGGCAGCAGAAGATCGAAGAGTTTGAACAGATCCTGCTGAGACTCCCCTTCCCTTCCTTCTATAACAGCTACAACAAGTCCTGCTGCAAACTGTACCCGGGTGGCTGCTACAAGCTGCTGGACAGCGCCGGATACACGTGTGACCTCCTGAGAGGGCGAGTGACGAAGACCGAGAGAGACGGCTGGGTCGAGTTCAGGATAGCAAACGTGCGGTTTGGTGATGGAGGCTACTATAGATGTTCCGTGCTCGGGACCCAAAACCACATCTACAGAGATTACTATGTGGAGGTGCTTGGTACGTAGTCTTTAGTTTACATGTAATATCACACTGTGATTGTTCGACGCTTTTAAATGTATTGGAGCATTGTTTTGTTTTTGTTTTTTTATATTCTTGCACTTTGCAGAAGTGTCACATCACCACAGCCAGACTCAGCCTCCACTGACAGAAACCGCCGCAGTGTCGTCCGGCTCCTCCGCCCCGCCGGACTTCAGCGGGCCCGTTCTGGCTCAGGACCGCGGCGAGAGCGTCGGGTATTCTCTCACTTCCTGCTCGAACGGCGCAATCTGACAAAGAGGGCTCGCCGCTAAAACTTCCCTCTGTTGTCTTTTCCAGGGTCCCCTGGAGCTCCGGTTTACCGTTAGTCGTCATCGTGTCGACTGCAGTGATGATTTCCATCGCTGGTGTGATGGGTGTGGTTTGCTACAAAGTCAAAGCCAAACGTCAGTCGGGTAAGCAGTTTCCTGAAATGGATCGTCTGCCAGTTTCTTTGTAAGCGGTGTAATGTTGTGTTGTTTTTCTTTGTAGACAAGTATAGAGAAATGTTGTGTGACTCACTGGAAGGAGAAGCGCCGGTATGTAGAAAACAGGGAACATGTCCAGTCTGTGACTCACGGTCAAGTTCGTACTTCCTCCGCTGCATCGTGACCGTGTTTGTGTCCTTCAGGAGCTCGGCGGCATCGTCTACACCACGGTGGACTTCAGGGCTCACAAGAAGCCGAACGAGCTTTATGCAAACCTGACGACACACAGAGGAGCCGCGGCAGCGCCCGGAGCAGAGCCTGATGGGACAGTGGAGTACTCCACGCTGGCAATACACAAGTGAAGTCAGGTTCAGCACCTTGTTCACGACCCGGCCTTCCACAAGAGCACGTTCTCATGATCCACCCATGGAAAAAGAAATCTTATGTGTAATAACGACCGGAGCTGAACACGCCTGAAAGCTTGTTTGTAATCTCCCTCAATTCACACTTTTCTCCAACACCAATTCTGGAGGTGTTGATTAACATTACATGTGACGATTCTCTTTTTCTACACTTTAAACTGAACACTGTCACATTTTGTAAGAGGCAAAAAAAAAAAAAAAAAACCCGACAATTTCTGTTTGATCAAGTCACTTTTCTTCTCACTGTAATGTTTTTTTTTTTGTTTTTTTTAAATCTACCAGGCAAGTGCAGTTATATTGTGAGAGACACAGCATCAATTATTTCTTATTGCAGCTTGTCAACACGCAAACTAGATCAGGGGTGTCAAACACATTTTAGTTCAGGGGCCACAATCTCATCTCAAGTGGACCGGACCGGTAAAATAGTATCATAATAACCTTTAAAGTTAAACTTTAACGTGCTTCTTTGTTGTGGTGCAAAGTATATGCAATAAAAGTGTCTGTACCTGTACAAAAACTAAACAATTACAATGGAAAATGACTAATATCTCAACAAAATACAGTAAAATGTCCCAGAAACGTCTCCTATAACTGCTACATTCTGCACGTTTTTACGAGCTCCCCCTGACAGTATGCTGTCTTTGAAATATTTTATAATTTGCTTGGCGGTTTTGACCAGATTGGAAACCTCTTGCGAACCGGTTTCAGCCCTCGGGCCTCATGTTTGACACCCCTGCGTTAGACTGTGTATCTCAGTTTACAGCTTCAATTTGATTATCGTTTATCTTCCCTCTCCCGGTTTTAATGAATGTGCAATACTGAAATACCTCTTTGAAGATTTATTTTGTTCTGATTGTAAAGGTTATTGATGGAAATGACTTCATATGTGTTGATTTGAGAGAAGTGAACTCTGAAGGTTTGAGACGTTTATTAATGGTCGTGTTCGCCGCTGCGTTGTCAGATCTCGCCGTCAGATTTTGTCTGGTCGCACCGATGTTGCTCCTTATCGGCTTCATCTCGACGACGTTATTGTGTGAGCCGCTCGGTATTCTCCTCGCGGTGTCTTCTTCCTTTACACAAAAAGCTGGAAGAGTTCCTCTTTATACCCGTTGTAAAAGGTCAAGCTTCTCTCAGGAGCGAGTGAATGAACGAAACGGACTGATTCTTATTCCTCTGATATTTTAGTACAAAACAAAGAAAACCCCCGACTTTTTGTACCGATGTCAATCTGTAGCTAAAACTAACTCCTACTTTAATAAATAAGCAGTATACTTTGAGTTTTTTTGACGTGCACATCTTTTCACTGTGGACTTGGAATGACCTTTGTTGTGAAGCAGATTTGACCTACGATGTTCTCACTCCCTGATGAATTCATCTCCCACAGTCAGAAGCCGTGAAGCGCCCGTGCTGCGGCCACAGAAACTCTGTGGGAACGGAGAAGAAGGATTTGTTTAGTCAACTCTCCGCTGTAGCGTTGAGAGTTTTCCCTGATGAAGCAGGCTGCGGTCCGGGTCGACCTGACCTCACAGGCGTAGGCAGCTGCAGGGACCGTGAAGGCCTGAGAGTGACATCAGACGATCTCTGGACCTTCAAACGTCTGATTTATTGGTATTCCACAGGTTTTCCGGCAGAAGCGACTGAGCAAAACCTGCTTAATTATTTTTATTGGAGACTTTTGACGTCAGAGTAATAAATGTTTGTTTACATGGGATTCAGAAAAAGAGAAAAACCTATGTCGGATGGTATAGCATGACGATATGACTCACAGCCGCTCAGTTTAGGTTCCAACCCTGGAATTAATGCTGACGGTCCAACAGTGACAGCGGTGCCAGTGTCAAGTGATTGAATATCAGTTAGAGCGCAGTCTGTCCATCATTACAGTCTGTAACACTAAAACACAAGAAAGAAGCAGAAGATGATGTACAATCAGACTCAGAGGTGGGGGTTTTTTTTTCGCACCTTAACTTTTCAATCAGTTCCGCTCGTTGCCTCTTGTGCTCATTGAGTCTCAGATGATTAGTTTTCAAGTGAAAATGACAAAAATGACAAACCTTTGTGGTGTTTTGGTTGTTGGTTTACAGCTGTTCAAATGCAACTTATTGAGAACAGCTTCCAAGGTGGAACTTTTCGAAAATGTTCTGCCTCTGCCGCCGTTTAAACGGTGGAAACACTGCTACTGCAAGTGAAAACCACGGTCGTAATATACGGTTGTTCTGCACATGCTCAGTAGATGGACAATAAAAAACAATGTTCAGAGTGTCATGACTCCATATTCTCCTGGACATGGTACTTTTATTTTGACAGTCACCATAATAACAATCCAACTTGGTCGTTTGTTCACTCGAATGTCCGTGTTCTCCCATTGTTAATGTTTAGAGCGTATGAGCATGTGTGTGTGGGTATTTTACAAAAACAAACAGCACCTACTAGTGGCCTAACATGAAAACGACATTGTTTTCATCATTCTGTCTTTTCCCATGTAAACAGACATCGTTTTCAGAATGTTGCCACGTAAACGTGAGAATGATGCGTTTTCATTTGAAACGTTGTAAAAACAGTTTGTCAAGAGTTGCATTGTTTTCTGAATATAAAGGGGTCAAAGATCTAATGGCTGAAACCGGGAAGTCCTCAGTTTGCTTGTTCGCTGGTAGACTAACCTCACGCACTGGTTGGTCCCCATCAGACGACCCACTTCCCACTTCCCACTTCCCACCTCCCACCTCCCAC
>OMNM01016039.1:2624-25007 GCA_900302745.1 Parablennius parvicornis | reverse complement strand
CCCGTTGGCGTCCAACTTCACGTTCGCCCTGCGCTTCCTCCCCGACACTTTCCACCCGCACGCCCCGGACTCTCTCAACTGTCTGGAGCTGCGCTACAAGGTGAGGCCGGCCGCGCCGTACTCTCCTCCGCGGCTAACATGAGCGGCGCCATGAGTGGCAGCTTGGATGTGACGACCTGTCATGTTTTGACAAACCGCTGTGGGTGTGGAGAATGAGCTTATCACGCACTGAAACGCTTCGCCCCGCGTAGATTGATTGGAGTTGTGTCTTTTGCGTGACACAGAGTGACTAATGCCGCACGCATTGTCCTCGGCTGCTGTTCGCCGTCTCATGACTGCTCCTGCTGGATCTCCATCCTCTACCTCCTCTTAGCTTTTATCTCTTGCTTCATATATTCTGCTCCCCCTCACACACACACACACACACACACCTTCATTCCTCTCCTGCCTCTACCCCCATCACACACCACTCCGTCTTCACTTCACAATCCTCTCACCTCCTTCATCAACGTCTGTGTATTCACACCTTTCTCCTCTCTCCCCACATCATCCGTCACTCTCCCTTTTACCTGTTTTTTCCTCCAACTCTCCCTCCACTTTGTTGCTTTCGTTCACACTCACTCTATCTCGCACCTTTGCACACTGTTCTTGTGTAATTTTGTTGTTTCCCGACTTCTCCCAGGTGGACTGGCCGTTGAACATCATCATCACCGACAGCTGCATGAACAAGTACAACCGTCTGTTTTCCTTCCTGCTGCAGCTCAAACACATGGTGTGGAGCCTCCGCGATGTCTGGTTTCACCTAAAGAGGACAGGTGAGAAGAAGATAGAAGACGAGCTCTTTTTTAACGCTACCTCACGTCCGAGGGTGCAGAGTTAACATTCCTCATGTTGTGCTGCAACATAATATATTCATCGTGAAGACTGTTGCAAATCTTCTATCTTTTATTTACACAAACAAAGCAACGCTCAAGCCAGTGGGATTGTTGTAAAACAGAGCGCCTCGGCGGATTACGGAGTATTGATCAGTAACAGCTTGTGTACGCATCACAGACATGGAAATCTAGATGGGGAAAAACTTAGTATTAACTTAAAGGGTTGTAAACTTTAATAATTACAAGGTGAGACGTGAAAATGTAGATTTAGTGCAGGAACGTGTTCCTAGATGTGATGAATCATTCTGAGTATACAATCAGCTAGAGATATCTTAATGGAAGCTTTGTTCTTCGCTCCCTGGCGGGTTCTCCCTCTCTGCCCCTCAGCGCTGGTCAAAGGCGCCGGCCGCTCCGTCCAGTTCCGCCAGCTGCAGCTTTACAGACACGAGATGCAGCATTTTGTCAAGGTGATCCAGGGATACATCGCTAACCAGATCCTGCAAGTGTCCTGGAGCGAGTTCACAGCCAAACTGGCCACTGCCAGCGACCTGGACGCCATCCACCGCACGCACGCAGACTACCTCAACAGAGCCATCTTCAGGTGAATGCTGGAACTGCAACTGCGCCGCTCTAAGACATGGTTACATTGTTAATGGCCATGTGATACTTGTAATGCTACATTTATAAATAACTTTTTTTATTTTTCAGTTTTAACAGTAATGCAGGATTTGATCACAAAAAAATTCCTCAGTAGCTTCGACTTTAATGTTGAACAAGTCGAAATCCCCAAAGCTACAGCCTAACGTCTGCTTGTGCATTATGGATTTTTTAAAAAGACACCTCAGGCTCACATCTCAGGTTGCATCTTTTTTCAAGAAGATTAGTGCATTTCTTTATTGCAGCAGTGTGAAAGTACGATTCCGACACAGAAGAAAACACAACATAACACAATACCGTACTAATGTGACAATTTTTCCAAATACAGAAATAAAGAGAGAGATAAAACATGCCAAATTGAGAATGATCGCTGGAAATATAGAAGTCTTTTGGTAAAGAAAAAAGTTCAGTTGAGGAATGAAGTTTGTATAAACTGATATTTAGCATTTTGAAGGGCAGACATTAGCAACTGGTGGTCCGTATTGGCATTTTTTTTACAAACTGAGAGATCATTTCCAAAAGTAGTTATGTCAGTAAGAAGGTCTATTAGGTACATTGGAACCCAATTATTCCTTAAATGTTATAAAACTAAATGCATTTTAAGATAGAAGTGATCATACTCATGTATTTTGACTCAGTTAGATAAATTTACAGGAATTCCATTTGCTTAAATCAGTAGGTCCAATTCTCAGCCCAGAGTTTCAACAGCCTGTTGTGATTTGGCCCTCGGAAACTTTTGTGGTCCTCACGTTGATCCAGGTGGTCCGTCCCCGGTGTCGCCGTTAGAAGAGTGACAAGTAAAGATGTGGTCCTTCACCATAGGTCATCTGTCGCAGAAACATCCAGGAGGTGTAGACGCTCCTCTGCCCTCTGCCTCCATTCCTCAAGCGCCGACGACAGCTTGTAAACCCGCTGAGCGAACAAGTCGGCGGCATCCTGAACTGTAGAGCCACCGGCTGTTAAACAAACTCCATGATTGTTCCCAACTTTGCTTGTTGGTTCACTTTGACAGTCATGGAGATGCATTAATCACAGTGACGGAGCAAAGACGAGCAGCTGACAGCCGGCAGGCCACCAGTTCAGCTCCAGTGTGCTGCTGTAGGATTGATATATGATTTGATTGGCTTCATTTACAGACATTTCTTTGAACCGTTTAAGTTGAATTAATGTCGGTTCTCAGCGACCATTAAAAAAAAAAAACCTGCTATAATCCTGCTTTGGCAGGAATGTTTTTGTGGTTCCCACCGTGACCAAAAATGCTTTAAATGTCAATATTTTCAGAATGCACTTATACTTCCATTACTGTTTCCATCCTCACTCATGTGTAACATTAATATGTTGCACAGCTGCTAATTGAGAAGCACTAAGTGAATTCAACCAGTTATTCAACTGGTTTTCTCACATCTCCTGAAAGGACACTGACCGGCATGAAGTATTCGCGGTGGGCGTCTCTGAAATCTCTCACACCGCGTGTTCTCATTGGGTTTCAGCGTTGGACTCAAGTGACTGATGTGTGTCATCACACATTAGTTCTGCAGAACCAAGCCTGTAAAGACCCACGTGTTGCACGCAGACCTGAAATCGGCTCTCGTTCTCTTCGGCCTCTTTCAGCCTCGGGCCCGGTTTGCTCTGTGTTGTGTTTCGCTTCTCTGGTTCAGATAATATCCTCCGGGGTGTGTTTCTGCTCTGGCTGGGTAATTGGCCTGAAAAGTATCAGTTGTTTGAATTGAGCTTCAAGTTTTTGTTCAGCTCATTTTCGAAGCCAAAACACTGAAAATTCTCTTGTTCCAGCTTGTCAGCTGTGAATATATATATATATATTTTTTTCCCCTCTTCAGCTGCCGTGATGGTAATTGAAGTGTCGTCAAGATTTTCGGCTGTTTCTGAAGTTTAGTCGTCACATCCAGGAAATGTTTTTTCAGTTTAACTTTAAATTGCCTGAAATGTTGTCCTGCGACTGACTAATAGTTTAATCGACTAATGGTTCCAGCTAGAGAGAGCATACCACTCAGTACGTCATGATAATAGCATTTAATTGCAGCGCTGCTGGAGACAACTTCTCTCAACCTCATCAGAGAGAAATCAAAGTCTTTGTATTGTCAGAGGTGCCTTTTATATGTAAAGCAACAAATCTCATTTCCACCACCGTGATTTCAGCCTGCAGCAGCACCGAATACAAAAATAAAATAAAATTCTGGCGCAGCGTGTTGAATTGGCACTCTTTGCTCTCAAAATTTCATATAAAATTAATTTTCCCTCCTCGTAACAAGTTAATTAAAATTCCAGTCGAATGTGGGGCTAACTTCTGAACCCAGTGAATGATTTAAGCTCATTAGCAGAGGTTCCACAGTATCACACTTCAGCGTGTAGGATTTCAGTCCCCGTCTGAGAGCTTCCTTGTCATGTTCTTTAAACTCTGCTCCCTCCCCTTCATCTGGCCTCCCTCAGGGGTTTGCTGATGGAGAAGGCGGCTCCGGTCATGAACATCATCCACAGCATCTTCAGCCTTATTCTCAAGTTCCGGGCACAGCTGATCGCGCAGCCCTGGGACAGCCAGCAGGGGGAGGCAGTGCACCCGAGCTTCATCGCCATGCAGCAGTCGTACAACACCTTCAAGTATTACTCCCACTTTCTTTTCAAAGGTGAGAACGGAGAACATCAGCTGGCACTTCCACTGAATAGGAATTTGCTTGGTTATTTGTTCTCATTTATTATTCAGTAAGAAGGTCATTTTAATCAAGCAGTGCCGCTCTCGTCTTTTGTTATATTGAAGAGTTTGATGATTCATTTGTAGCCCACTTTAACGCCAATAACTCAAACTTGCGGGTCAGAACAGGTCACTTTGACATTGATCTTGGAGATCAAGAGAATCAAGCGTGTGTTTGGAGGCAGTGGCTGAGCACTTGACTGACTCGGCTGGGTTAAATGCAGAAAACTATTTTTCAGAATTGGACCAATAAAGCTTTCTGCACCAGTTTTTTTCCGAACAAACCAGTTTACTTTGTTCTAACGGATGCTTGTTTCTTCTCCTCTCAGTGGTGACCAAGCTGGTGAACAGAGGCTATCAGCCTCATTTGGAGGATTTCCTGCTTCGCATCAACTTCAACAACTACTACAAAGACTCCTGAGCTGCATGTGACTTGTTCGATAAGCCAAAGTTTCTCAACATTCTACTTGTGAACAATATACAACCGCTTCCTCCTGCCGGCCTTTACACATCAGGAGCGTTGACGCCTAAACACCACAAAACTCCCAAAACAGAGCAAAAAAAAACTCGACTATCTTGAAGTGGAAAGGATTTAAGATGGATCTTCAGATGTGTAAAAGATAATAAGACCTTATTTCCAGAGCTCAGAATACCTTTAAATTCATCTGCATAATACCACATAGAGGTTAAACAGAAAACTCCAGCGCTCGCTTCACAGCCTTTCAATTCCTTACCTGTTTGCTTTAGTAATTGCGCTCTGCTTCTAATGTACATTTGTATGCTGCGTGTGTGTGATACGACTGACGCTAATGCGTTTTGTGTTGCAGCCTATGCTCAGGTGTTCCTGCGACTGTACAGGCTCAGAAAGAATAGAAATTAATTGTAAATGCAAAAGCTTTGTTTAATAAAATGTCTTTAAAAAAAATCCTATCTTCCAAAGCGCCTTTATCGCGTTAAAAAAAAAAAACATACTGGAGTAAGAAAAATGACTTGTAGTTATTATAGAAGGCAATTTAGCATGTTGTTTTTTTTTTTTTTTTTAGAAACTTGGACAAATGAAATGTAAAAGCTTTATGGGTCGTGAATTTTGGCAACTTCAGCCGTTTAGAGGGAAAACAAAACTGAAGGGTGAAAGAGAAAATGCAGTCCTTGCTGTATTATGGGAAAGTATTTTTCTCCACCGCGAGGAGCTGCGTTTCTCCTGACGGTGCAGTGTACAGAGCAGGAATATATCAAGATGGAGCAGCGTGGCTTTAGTGGGTGTGATGGGCTGCAGCTGGCCACACGCAAAGACAAAAGATTTACTTTCTTCACTGTTTAGTGGCGCCATCGGTCAGAGAAAGAAACACTGGCTCAGACAGTGTGAATCATCAAGGTGGACAAAACCTACCATAATGTAAATATTCACACATCCAAGCTGAGAGAAAATCTTGTAAACAAACAAAAAAATTAATTATTGTAATAATTCTAATCTGTTTCACCCCTAAAGGAACAATTTTGAAGGTGAAGTGCGCCCTCTAGTGGATAAATTCATCCTCGGTGACATAAATAAATCCTGATTCATTGTCGCGGCATTAAAACCTCAAAGGAGAAATCCCAACACACATTTTGACAGTTTGTGTAAACAATCGTGCCAACAACTGATTTTTAAGTTTCAAGAAAAACTTGAGTTGCAGGTTTAACGGTTTCAGGAAATAAAGAAGTACGTGACTGTCCACAGGAACAGGTTTTCCACAATCATTGATCCCTGACTGAGTCGTGAATGATGACGTAATGAGGGAAAGTATGTGCAATGAGTGAGTTAATCCAAGTAAAGTCCAGTTTTAAAACTGGAATTCTGCTTTATTTGATTTCTTTTAGTTGCTGGTGAAGTATTTTAAATGTTAAAAGCAGAGATTTATTTTATCTCTCACTTTAGCAAAAGTCATTTTGGTGCAAATGTGAACCTGCTTTTTCTGTTTGGTGTAACAAAGCAAAAGTTGAGAGGAGCGTCCTCCTTTCCATTCCAGTGTCACGAGGCAGTGTAGTGATCATGAAAACTGATTTTCTGACTCAGACATGAAGAAAGACGAGCTGAGCAACAAGAAAACACGTTGGTCAACACAAGGTAACGTTTAATGTCAGCTTCTTTGACCCCCGTCTGTATAAAAATTTGTCACACGGATGCAGTCCTCGGTCTCCCGCTGTGCATCCAAATTACTGCCGGAGCGAAAGACTAGTTGAAAGAAACCAAGCTGAAGAACGGAAAAAAAATAAAACCTGCACCGGAAACGTCTACGGATCAGTTTCTTATTAGTTCTTCTGTTTGATTAGCATTCATATGTTGAAGCAAAGAGCAAAATTGCTTTTCCAAGAGCGCATGATACCAAACCACGTTCTGCCTTCATGCGTTGCTGTGACATTTCAGAAGACTTTTTCTTTTTTAGTATTAGCACTGAGAGAAGAGGCTTTAATCTTCTTCAGAGGAACGAGGAGAGGAAATGCCATTATTTAATCATGCACGGCAGCGTATTGACTCAGCTTAAACATGGTGTAGACGCTCAGACGGATCATATTTACACTGGCTTTCAACGAAAGAGCACAAAGGAGGTGGTTTTCAGGACGGCTTCGTCTTAAGACGTGTTTTATACCACTAGTGTAAACTCTGTTCAGTGGGAATGCTTCAGGTTGCTCTCCTGGAAGAAGAAAAAAGGGCCAACAGTGCAGAAGAGGACACAGACGCATCCACTTGTTTAAGAAGCACATCATCATACATCTGTCCTTCATTGTCTTCAAATCGGGTGACATTTCTTTCTGTTAGTGCATCGTGGAGCCGCCACCAACTTTCCTTATTTAACAGATAGAAACCTCGGAAGTGCAAGAACTTCTTTGTACAGGAGTAATCAAGAAATGATCAGGTAAGAACAAATTAACGAAACAGGATTAAACACTTCAAACATTGTAAACCTAAAATAACAGAGCAAAACTAAACAGATCGTCGCCTCCCTCGGTTACATATGTGGGAATATTAGAAGCACAATCGTACCGGCGTAAGGTCCCTTTTCATGGTACATGCCATTAAAAACAAAAACCCCAAAGCTCAAACCTCAAATATCCACACTTAAGACTGACCACAGAAAAATATACGGCGCTCAAAGGACGTGCTGTTATCTTCTTTTTTTCTTTTTTAACGTGGTCCAGTCAAAACCTCCTCTGGAGATCTAGAAACAGGATCAGTGGAGGGGAACTACTCTCTGGTGTGGCGGTTACAGTACCAGAGTTAGAGCGTAGGGGGCGCTACAGGGAACGCCCTCCGTCCTGGCTGCGGGTCGGATGGTGGCCCTGGGCTTTGTGTTTATTTATTTATTGATTCTTAGTGTGGGGGGCGTCCTGAGTGGAAACTAGGCTTCGGATTCCAGATCCTCTTGTCCAGCGCCGTCGCTGGTTTCGCCCGGCTCCGGATCCAGGAGCAGGAACTTTCCATCGTTGGTTAGAGGCATGTTCTTCATCAGCTGAGCCAGAGCTTCTGGGTCCTTGTTCGAATAAAGGACACATTTAAAAAGTTATTGTAATGCCTCATATTTGCTCTAGAAATTCAGAAGGGACCTTTTTCATCTTGATGTATTTCGGCTTTATGAAGGTGAAGTGTTCCCTCTAGTGGATAAATATCTAATAGCTCCAGATCACAGATTTGTTTTCTTGTCTCCCTACAAATATGACTAAAAAAACAATACTCAAAAGTTTGTACAAAAAAAAAAAAAAAAAAAAAAGTGGCATCACCTGTGGTTTTACGAAAACATTATGCCACAAGTGATTTTCTTTCACAAGTTATCTGAAGCAGCATTGACATTTAGAGTTAAAGATAATTTACTTCTCTTCTTCACTTAGAAAGTTAAATATATTTACTAATCTGGTGGAATGTGCAATTTTTTTTTAAAAGTTGCTGATCAAAATTTTTTTTTTTTACCTTCTTTGCTTCTGTGATTTCTTTTGCCAAATTCATGGTGTAGCATATCTGTGAAGACAAACACACGGTGCGTTGAGAGCGAGCCGCCACGTTTCATCTCTGTAAATGTTGATTAATTAAAGGCGCTGCTGAATCCACCTTCTCGCCCTCGGTGTTGCTCTCGAAGACGAAGGCGCTGAACGAGGGCTCCCCCTCCTCGTCGCCCTCGCTCCAGTCTCTCCCCTCCACCACGAAGCCAATCAGCCTCCCGTTCTCCTGGTGGGCGGCGAACTGACACACCTCTTCAAGCTGGAACTGAGGGATCGGGAAGGTGTTACTTTTTTTTTTAACTGCTACTAATGATGATATTACTTAATACAAGCGATTGAGTCTTTTGGGTACTCACGCTGATTCTTGTCACCTGAGTCTGAGGATCAATCAGCCTGAAAAGAGAAAATAAAAGAGCAGATACGTGAAATCACTTCGTCGTTTCTCAGAATATCTTCACTCCCAATAGGAAACGAATGGACTTCGTGGCTGAATGAATGTAAAGGAATCACAGGACCCGGAGATTCAGCTTTGGTTAAACTGCAGGCACTTGGAGGTTTTCTTTTCCCTCTTTAATCACTTCACTCGACAACTATTTAGCTCGAGCCCACTCGTAGTGACCGTCTTTCTTTCCTTTCTTCTTCTTCAACAGGAAGCACATGCAATCATGCAAACGTTCACTCAGATTCAAGACGGCTTTGATATCTGCAGAGAGACTCAGCCCGAGTGTCACGGTCAGAGATCAAACACGAATCTCAGAAAGAGTCAGAAAAGAATCCGCCCGGCGAGCCGATGGCAGGGAACAGGATGAGCCAGAAACGCTTCACCGAAAATATTTGGGATTTTAGGATTAAATTCAAAATCTCATGTTTAACCTTTGAAACTTCAATGTAGAAAGTCAAACGATCCAGATTAGCAGTGTAGTCTTCTACGACGCTTTCATTAGCCGAGAGCTTCGGGGCTCTGAAGCCGAGCACAGCTGAGCACATGACAAAGGTTCTCTTATCTAATGTGAATTGACAAACGTGTCATAAAGACAGTTTGTGCTCGGGAATATAACTTCAAACACTTTCAAGATGTTGCAGGTTCTCAATGGGTTTTTTTTTTTTTTGCAAGATGACTTATCCAACCATATTTCAGATCTGTACTATTAAAAGCAACAAGCTGAAGCATTTGTTTGGAGATTTCAGAATTTGAGTTTTGCGGTGATACCTGAAGCTGCTGCTGGTGACCATGAGGTGCGACTCTGTGGTCCTGAAGATGTTGTGGATGGCCCGAGCAGCCAACACCTGCCTCATGGCCTCATAGATGACCTCCTGATTGTCGCCACAGCGAACCGCCATGGAGCCCAGGAAGCGCACGGCGAACACCTGCTGCAGGAGGGAGTCTGCGCCGACGCAGCCGGGGGAAGAAACACAGACGCATTCACAACCACAGTGGAGACATTAAGCCGCACGTGATAAAAACCGGAGACAGAGTGCACCATTAAGGTGCGCGTGGAACAGGGAAATGGTTACCGTCACTCTCGGCTGAACAGTCATCATCTGTTTCTCCAAAAGGATTCGTGCGTCTGTCAGGATGGGAGCACACAGAGCAGCAAAAAAACCAATTAAACCCCTTGTGCTGTGCTATTAAGACTCATTCAGCTTCCTGGAAACGGTGTAATAACCACGATGAGGCCGCCGTTTAGGAAATTAGTCGGCACCAAGCAGAATCCTCTGTCTCTCTCTCTCACTCACACACACACACATACATACACACACACACACACACACACACACACACCACCTTCCTGCCTCAGCTGTCCCCTCACCTCCCTCCGGCTCTGTTCTGGTCCTGAAACTCGGAGGCTGGCAGCATGATGTCAAACTGGATGGGCGTCCCGGGGGCGATCAGGTCCTCCGGTTCCGGAGCAGTTTCCGATTTCTGGGAACCACCGGTGGAGTGAACGCCTCCCGGCTTCGCTCTGCAGTGAAAACGCGGTGAAAACCAAGACCAAACCCCAAGAAAACACCCCAAAAGACCCACGGTTCCAGAAAGATATAGAAAATCTACTTTTGTCAAAGCAACATTAGTAAAAGCAAAATTTCAGCTGAAGATGATTTAATTCAAAGGAACAAACAACTTATTTCCTGCACAGTGGTCATGATTCTGTCTCAAATCAACCGCAAAACAACACCATATAAAGAGTTCTGAACTCTGTTGTACAAAAAGCTGCCAGCTGAGAAGAGACAGACATGAACAGCAGTAATATATAGAATATGTATATTTATTACAGGCATGCATGTATAGGATCAATAGAAATCATCAGACAAAAGCTTAAATATTAAATATGGGTATCAGCCTGAAGATTATAAGAGAAACCAATGGAGAGGATTGAAATATTTGATAGAAAAATGCCAAAGAAGTGCGTGCCCTTTATATAGAAATAGGCAAAGTATTTGTGTTAATATCCACTGACTTACAAGTGTTTGGTTTCAGGTTTGCGTCTGTTTATTCAATCAGAAATAGACACAGAAGGACAGTCAGATATTTTAAAAAAATCTTTGAGACTATTTTCCATCATTTTGTTTTTTTTTTTTTAACTCAATTACAGTGAAATAATGAAGGTGTTGAAGACGAAACTGAAAAGAAAAGCTAAGGGCTCGGGGACATCACCGCGGGCCAAACTCAGTGTCTGCTGACGTCTGCGGTTCACGTTACAGAAAAATGAAGGTAGCGCTGAAGTCTTGTTTGTCCAATTACTTTTCACAGCGTTCTCAATCCACTGAGCTGCGGCTTGAAGCCAAACAGCTGGCTGACCTGACTGTGTATTCCTCCACTGAAAAAGAAAGCTGAAGCTGTGAGTCAACAGGAGTATACCATGTGACCGGATGAATACAGGAAGTCTGCAAATGAAGACTTAATGAACATGATCAGATCAGGTGATCTGGGCACCATTATGATGACGGCGAGGGCCTGCAGTTCCCTCCAGCTCTTCAGTAGAAGTTCACAGGTTCAATACCACTGCTCTTAATGTGTAGCTAAGGTTATGGATGGGTTAAATGGAGAGGAATCATTTCCCCAAAGGGACCAAAAAAAAGGTGACGTTTTTGGTTTTATCTAATTCGTTACAGGTGACATGAGTGAGACTTCACATGTCGACATTAAAACAAAGGATTTCCTGAGAGCAGCCACAGGTTGAACACTAATGTAAAGTTGGAGCCATGAGCAGAGTCACAGATAATGAGCTTTAAATGGTAAAACATTTTCCAGGGGATTTGATGAGGAGTTGTTTTCCTGACACGTTCCACGTGGAAACCTTCGAGAACTGAGGACAAACACACGAAGGTGTCCTGGTTTCAACAGTTAGAAGTGTTGCAGCCAAACGCCAGCTTCACATTTATTGTGTGAAATATGTGAACGTCTGTCTGTTTGTTACACATACAATCACAATAAATCTGTTCTGTTTTTTTTTTTTTTTTTAAATTTATTTAACAAAGAGCCAGAAAGTGACACATTCAACACAGACGCAGAGTTTCTATGAAGTGAACCGTAACCCACATGGCTGACCTGTCGGGGTTGGGCGAGCCCTCTCCTCTCTTCTCGAAGCTGGTGATGGGCGTCACGGCCTGGATGGCGGTTTGGTTCAGTCGGATGGCCACAGCCTGGAATCAACAAGTGAGTCGACTATTTCTAACATATCCCACTTTTTCACCAGGGCTCAACATCACCTCAATGTGAATCTGCATTTTTGTGTTTTATTCTTCACTATTTTTGCATAAAGGTTATGGAAACATAAACTAAACATTAGAATATTTAATGAGATTGATGTATTTCCATTTTTTAAAAAACAATGTGATCACAATTAAAACCCCAACAAATGCGTAAATTAAATTAGTTTGAATGACTTTATGAATAATTGGTGAAAGCTTTCAATTACTTTGCTTTTTTCCAAATATGCTGTAACAGCTTTAACTCACAATCTGATATCTGCAAAGCCTCTTTTTATTTGATCACATTTTCAGACACCATTCAGTATTCTCAGCTCTGGGTTGTTGGAAGTATAAATAGCAATAAACAACACAAACAATGAACACATGAAGAGACGGAAGCAGACTCAGCATAAAACTCGTTAATGAGATTTTTTTTCTCTCACTCTGAACAAAAGGGCAGGATTTGATAAGTTGACTTCTTCCTCCCCATTTTCAAGCATATTAATCAGATATATGATCAACAGCTAAACCATCTATATCATTATTATCATTAATCTATATTACCAGTTTTCTGTCTGCCTCACTGTATTCCCAACATTAAGTACGTTTCTGCAGCTATTTGCCTTCAGTCCTGACAGCTGCAACTTTGCAGGTGTTCCAGCAGTGAGACGAGCTGATGATTAGTCCCTGGAAAATACCGAGTGATTACCATGTGAGGTATGAAGACTACATGAAAGATAAGAGATGCATTTATCCTCCAGTCCTGTAGTTTGGGCTGGAGGATGATCGACATGACAGAGCCATCGCAGAAAATAACTGCTTCATATCGTGTGAGCGTTTTGTGGCGATTACGTGGTGACACAGCCAATGTTTGCAACATGAGTGGAGACAAAACTAGTGTTTTATTCGTTCTTTCCCCCCCCAACTTGTCTCTGTGTGCATGAGTGTGTGAAATCTTTACCTCTGGGTTGTCTGTCAGGTAGATCTGCCTGGAGATGTTGTTCACAGTGCAAATCCACTGAAACACAAGCAGATATGGACATGAGGACTGGGGGAGCCAGAGATCACTTGACTGATACCAGCTGTGACAAGCCGGTCAGATGTGTTCAAGCACAAAACCCAGTATGAGCAGCACGCAAATGAGTCTGGACAGCTCCTCCATTGTTCAGCGACAGATACTTGTAGCAGGGAATATGTCCGTGGTAGAGTTGTGAAACGACGGAGATCAAACACAGCTGTTTCCTGCTGCCTCTTTCACACTTACTTCTTCGTACTCCTTTCTGCTCTCAGCTTGTAGGATCATTGACCTGGAGGTGGACAAAACCAGGAAGGGGATTAAAGAAAATGCGTCCTGCTTGTGTGTTACTCTCATTGATGGAGCGGGGAAAGAGCACATACGTCTTTCCTGAGGGGGATGTTATCTGAAAACAGTAACGTCTGTCCTCGCAGTCCACGGCCATGACGGAGCTGTTGTCCAGGTCCAGCACCATGCCGCCTGCCACGGCGCCCCGCGGCTGGCACATGAGGTTCCCTCCTTGAGTGAAGAAGTACAGTCGGTCCCAGGCTGTTGTCACCAGGCCTGTTTTACTGGAGAGAAGCAGGAGTGAGAATTCATCTTGTTTTATTTAGTTGGTTTGTGTTTGAAAGGCTGTATCTCCTTCCAGAGAGAGAACAGGTGGCTGTTTCCTTTCTAATACAGCTGATCTTGTTTTGCAGTGTGAGTGTCTGTGAGGGGAAGTCGTCTGTATATAATACCACCCAAACAAAGTCCTCAATGAAACCCTTATTACCACATTATTGCTTTTCTGTAATTGTTAAAGAGAAATTCTCATCCACAGCATCCATTTGTTTAATCTATCAATATTTCGCGACTGTGATAAAATGTCTGCAAGTCATTTCATTCCAACACAAAGTGAGGTAAGCCCCTTTGCATTGCTCCTCTGCAAGCTTCCTTTTGATATGTTTGCACACAGAAATGTTCCCTAATAGATTTCCTTTGCCCACGTCGCCCTGGGTGACTCAAACCCTGAACCATTTGAAAGAAAAAGCAAATGTTCTGTGGCCTCGGCTCCACCTGACGAGCGTCAGGGGCTCCTGGCAGCCGCTGTCATTAAACAGAATGGAAACCTTTCCTCCGGTGTCACAGACATTTGTCAAAGACTTTGGATGTATATGAGGGAGAGACAGAATTTGACAGCTCTGACATTTCACTAAATCACAATGCGAGCTACGCTGCAGTTTTCTCCCCTGAAGCCATTAAGGAAGTTTCCCTCCTCATACATCTACCCAACAATAAGCTGACAGCGCACACTGTCAACATGTTACTTGACCCACCTTGTCTGCTGTCACAAGCCCATTGTTTACTGTGTGTGTGTGTGTGTGTGTTAAGAGCAACTTCAGCAAGAAAAGCAAAAACCAATAAACGTCAGTGTTTTCTTGGATATTAACAATCAACATTTATTCTTGTGCTTCCTGGAAAAATTGCACCATAAGTGAAATGAGGAGGGATTTAAAGTTCATTCTTCAAACCCGTGTTTTCTCATGCTGGGAACGGCCCTGCACGAAGAGGAAGTGTCCTTGGATTTCAAACAGGGCAGTAATGAGTGTAATTAATCTTACTTCCTAATGTTGAGGTAGCCCGCCTTCTGGATGAGCGTGCGGTTGAAAGACTCCGAGTCCGTATCTGGCATATAAACGGTGTCTTCCACCGACAGAAGCTCCCTCTGGCACATACGCATGCCCTCCGCCTCCGAGTCCAGCTGTGACTGAATGCTACATAGAAACAAGCAGAATCCATCAGATAACACGTCTAAACACTCATCACAGTTCATAATAAAGTTGGTTTGTTTGTTTGTTTGTTTTTTTTTTTACCTTTGTGTCATTTTGGACACAGAGGAGAGAAAACTGTCCATCTTTTTTGACACCAGCTCGATTCCCTTCTTGAAAAAGCTGATCTGCAAGATGAAAACCGCAGTGAGACTTTTATAAAAGGCTTTATGTTCACAATCCCATGCATGATGCTGGAGTTAAAGATTTTCCTTAAGTTTGGATAACTTTCTCAATCTATAATTGTGTCTGTGAAGGTAAGGGGGAAAAAACATGCTTAAGTCTAACAAAGGATGATGATTCAAAAAGATATTGTGGTTTCAGTAAAAGAACAAATCCCAGATAAGTTTAGTTAAAAAAGTCACATCTTCAGAATAAAGAAATTAGAGTTTGATAGAGTTGTCTGTTTCTGATTAAAACAGTTTCATAATTTTACGCCTCTTGTGGTTAATTTGTGGCTCTAAATTGTCTGCACATGTGAGTGTTTGCTCATGTTCGGCCGGGATTGCCTCCAGTACGCCTAGATTCCTTGCAGAGGACGGATGACGACGATGACGTTTGGCTGCAGCTCAGTACCTGTGCCTGAGTGTAGCCCAGCATTGGCTCCAACATGGCCACTCTCTTGCGGTACTGCAGGGCGTTCAGGGCGCAGTAATACTGCAGTGAGGCCGAGTGCTGCTTCCTTCGGGTGTAGGCCACCTCCTTCACCAAGTCTGCCTTCAGCTGTCCAGAACGGAACAGGAGAGAGTTAAACATGCAAATGTCAAGCTTTGCACACACACACTCATGCATAAGCAAACAGTCGTCTCGCTCGTACACACATACAAATGAACAAGGAGCTTGCATATATTTCACGAGCAAGACTACACGCCGACATGTCGGAGAGACAGAAGGAAAAATGCATCATATCTTTGCAGACGTTACACAGTTGGTATGCTTCAGATGTTTACAGCATTTTCATTGTGTTTTCTTGAGCTACAAAATATTTGTAATTATCAAACTGAATATGAGAAACTGTGGCTCATGATGCATTCATGATAAACTGATGAAAGATACTAGATGAAAGTTAAACTAATGTAAATAGCTGTGTCTTCTCATGGGCGTTTGGTAAGCTGCATGTGACTCTGAAGAAACCTGGTATAATTTTACATCAGCAGATGGTTATCTAATTACAATTATTAGTATTTCTAATGCTTATGAAACACTTCCACTGCATCAATCGAGAGCGTAACGGTCCTCTAATGCCTTTCACAGCCTGTGATGAGATAAGACAAGCTTCATTAATGGAGCTGAGAAGGCACTTTATATTTACACCACCTTCTCGTTCTCTCTCTTCTTGGGCAGCCGGCTGTACTTGACCATCGCGGCCTCGTGCTCTGAGAAACAAGAGAAGCAACTTGAGTGTGAGAGAGTAAAACATATTTGTGATTCTTTCTCAAAGAAAGGAAGAGCCAGACTTACCATCAGTGGCGATGCCATAAATTTCCTTCAGTGTGCTGATCTCTGCAACGTACGACACAAATGCCATTGAAACATGGAAAGCCAGAAGGTCATTTTTCTTTTGGACCAGCGATCAGCTCTACCTGTGAGGTCTTTCTCTCTGAACTGGATCAAGGGGAAGACCATGCCGTCAGCCATCTGGTTGGCGAGCTCGGAGTGAAGCGAGTTCAGCTGGACCGTACAAAACAGACCACACGTATCAGGATGAACCCTCGCCAGACGTCTTGAGGGACACCGAGCCATTTTAATATTGATAGTAACATTTTCAGCCAGCAAGCTGGAAAATAACATTTCCAGTGAAATAACAAGAAAACAGTGCCTCCCGACTTCATAATGAAAGCACACTGTGGAAGAGTGCATTTCATGAGGAGAATAACAAAACTTGTTTACTCCGACATTGGAAACAGGAGCGCGTATTGCAATAAACCAGCAAATCCGGTAATTATCCCCTCAGCTTATCAACAACTGCAACATCTAACGAGCTGACGCTGAGATTAATTGGAGCAGTTTAGTGGGTGCTGAAGTTCACAAGATTAGGTGCTGTAGTGGATCCAAGTCTCGTTGTGAAACGAGTTCCCCGCCCCAGACGTGGAGGTAAAAGGTCATTCAAAACAATCAGCCTGTGTCCTCTGTGCATATGCGTGTGTCCCGTGTGCTGACTGTGCAGCCCGGCGGACCCCCAGTGCCGCCACTGACAGGCCCATTTGTTTTGTCTGTAAACTCGGGCATGCACACCGCTCCTTCGTCAAACCATCCATCCACCTGCCGCTGTGGCGGCTTCCCTCCGTTCATCTATCTAGTCTGACACACATTGTAAGCAGCCCACCATTCCCCCCTCAGACAATCAGATCTGCTCTTACACGGACGGCTGTACTTGGGCCTTTTCATCGAGGTCATTTGCTGCAGGTGAAATGTTCTTTGTAACGTGATGAAGAACCAACTTCGGGCTCAGCGGCACTTTATCATCCCTCTCCAAATGCTCAAGGTGCAGCTACTGACACACTCACGTTGAGCAAAACACAGCACGGGCCTTACCTCTCCGACACTTTTGGCGAAGCTCTGCAGCATGACGATTACTTCCTCGTCTCCTTTTCCAAGGGCAAAATTCTAGACGGGAAAAATTAGAGCCGAGATAAGTTTAGGCTGTGAAACTGCATAATGTGAAGCTCGACTATAAGAAAGGCCAGGAAGTTAAGAAATAGCCCATTATGCCGCGGTTCCTGGCACATTACAGCCATGGAACAAGGCCAGAGATGCTGATGAATCCGGAGAGAAGGTGCTGAGTTTTAGCCCTCGTCTAATGGGGGTAATTCAAGTAGATCAGTGGCAGCTCAGTTAACAGATTTTTTTTCCATCAACCCAAAATGGAACTGCAAAGTGAACTGATTCACATAGCTTTCATTTTCTGCACTTAAACAACAATTCTGGGCATTTTTTAGGAGTACTTGTCAAATGATGAATATTTGAATAAAACGCATGCAAAATGACGTGTAGACACAAGTTCAGAGGTTAATAATACACAGTGTGTCTCCACAGCTCTTCCTCACAGAGGTTTGGAGTTAAAAACATAAATTCCTGCATTTTCTTTCACATAACACCTTACTTAACTAGCTGTTGAAACACATTTGGGTTCAGGTTCGGTTATCTGTACTTACTTTCTTCTCGTAATCCAGAAGTTGCTTTGAGAGCTGCTCTGTGGCCAGTCCCATCTCACTCTGTGGGGTTAAAGGGTACGTGGATTAATACATAGATTACAGGGTTATTCGTTCCCCACTTCCACCTGTGTCAGTCTATTCTGCTGATTTCCATAATGTGACGGAATAAAAGGAATGATATGTACAAAAGCGAATGATGGTTATCATGAAAATCATTTGATAAGGTACTTAAGTTGAGTATTCAAATAAATACAAACTGTGCAGCAGACAACTAAAAGCATCACCACCAACACACAAATTCATCTGGCTCTCCTGTTGGCTACTTGAAAAGTCAAGCTGTCCTCTCTCTCAGGTCCATAAAGACCATACACGAACACATACTGGACCAGTTGCCAGTTCACCTGAGGCTAAACACAAAAAGATTCATGATCACCCAAACATTCACACTGATGGATATTTCAGAGTCTCCATTTCGCCCAATGGGATGTCTGAGACAAAAGGAAACAGAAGCTACCCCAATATGGAAAGTCTCTGTCCCAGGTTGATCAGAGTAATTATTACCTACAACTAGTGAGGCTGTTGGAGGAAATATCTTATTAAAGTCCTGCTAATTAGATGAATAATAAACACAAATCATTCAAGAGAAAGGTGCAACAAGCTGCATAGACTAATATCTACTTTATCATGAAAATCTGTGTTTAATAAATGAGGATATTTTCAAATGATTTTTCCCCGACATTAATAGTAAAATGAAGCCCATCACTTTGAGGGTGGCAGATTACGTATAGTCAATGTCATAAGATGAAATCATGATGGAATATAGAGGGAAAAAAGTGAAATCATGTAGCCAATTCTTGTATTTAACATTGAATTAATAGTTTTATTTAATCATATTTACTGTTTTCCGTGTGAACGAGAAAGTATTTCTATGCTATCTGACTGTAAAAAGACAGCCATCACAGAAAATGGCAGCTGTTTGGTAATTTTAGGTGACCAGTATCAGTTAGTTAAAATTGTTATTTTTTTTTTTTTTCATTCACCTGCTCCACCACTGTTGGTTTAAAGGCAAGTTGATATTATGGTGTAGACTTTCTTCAAACAAATCAGGGATCAGTTGGAGTATGAAAGAAACCCAAACATCTTTCTTGCTTGTCTGCGTGTCTGCGTGTTCACGTGAGAGAAAGTGACGGAGTGTTTGTGTTGCGTTCAGTACCTGAGCTCCAAACACACGCTGCATCGACTGCAGCAGCTTGTTGGTGTAGTCTGTGAGATTCCCCGCATCTTCTTCAAACACGCTGAGCAAAGAGCGAGTCTGTAGGACACAGACACACAGACACAGACACAGACACAAGACAACAGGTTTAAATTGGAACAAGAAGCAATATTTAGATGACGTGTCAAGTAAAACTGCCACACGGTTTCCAGTTGTCAAAGGTGGCAATGAGTTGTTTTTCTGAACATTTTGCGATCAGGATCTATTTGTCATTTCACTTTTTAACTATTCTAGTTTTAAAAGGCAACAGAAATCGTTATGTTGACATTCTCTTGTCGCATATTTTTATGTAAAAATGACAAAGAATATAGTAACTGCATGTCCCAAAGGAGCTAGCAAGCTGCTTTCACAGCTCGGAGAACCATACTTGATACTTACCATGTTCTTCATGTGTACGTGCGTTTTGTCTGGGTTTCCAGTTTCTAGATTTAATATGAACTATTGACTCTGAAATTGTCTGCTGGTGTGGAGGTGAGTGTGTGTGGTTGTACTCTGCCTTCAGTCATAGTCAGCTGTGACTGGAAGAAGCACTAGGAGAGATGAAAGTGACATTAACCACAATATTTCCTATTAAAAAAGTAACTACTGGTCTTCATTTCTTTCCAATGGTGTTTTTATAAAACTACCATGAAAGCTCTAGTATGAGTTGGAATTACTGCAATGTTGCACAATGATGGCTGCAGAAATCATGCGGCCTGGGAAGACAGGCTTTTACCAACACTGATCTGAAAAGAAACACTGAGAGGATTTCAGACTTGAGAAATTTGGTGTTGCAGCGTATTAGCCTTTGTTTGCACTAAACCCAAATGATTCTTTTGAACTGTTGTTATTTAATGGTTATTACACTCTCTATTTTGTGGTTCAGCTCAACTGACATAACCCTGAACTAAATTGATCTGGGCATGTCACAAAGATGCAAATATAAGCTTGGGAAGGGACCTGCAACTCAGAAAGAGATGACAAGGCACATTGCTGAAAGTTAGAAAAAGACACAAAATGAGCAAGTGTGCAGAGGCACATTCAAGTGCAGCTTTGAAGTGAAACCAAATGCATAATGATTTTACTGCAGGCTGCCTATGCAAACTTGGAAAATCCTGTCTGAGTTTTTTTTTCTCCCTCCATGAACAGGTGCAGCAAGGCAGGGCAGATATGGCAGAGAAACACGCCCAGTGGGTAAAGTCTGTTTGATTTTCATTCCAGCAGACTTAAAAAAAAAAAAAAGTAAAGAGAAAGCTATTTCAAAGAAATCCCCTGCAAAACTGATAGTACTGGCTATGTGTGCATTTTAGAGGAATACACTTGGCTTATTTTGTATTAAGAGAAATGCATTTTAAAAGGACACAACACTTGAAAAGGAGCCATGAGCCTCCGGCCTGTTGTACTTTATGCTTCTTGCATCAAAAAGTGGGTCTGCCCTGTTTGGAGGATGAGTGATGCAACAGCTTCCAGTTTGTGGATGCATTAGCAGCAAAATCACTGGCATTCATGTTGCACATTAAAATTTAGATTGGGTGAGCAACTACATTTTTAAAGCTGTAAACACTGAACACATGACACACAGATACCATGATGACACAGCCCTGTAGCAGGCTATTGAGTAATTTTAAGGGCGTCCGATAATGGAAATCCCTCCCACATCCTGAGAATCAGGCCCAGATATGTATCAGAAGAGGATTTTAGACGGAAATCTAACTTGATCCGACAGTAAAGAAAACAATGCTGACAGGGAACCGATGCTAGGTGAGCTAGGTGGTTGTGAATGACACCAGTCTGAATGCACATCTCAATATTGCCCCTGACATGAGGCAGTAAAACCCTGTGACGGGAGGTAGCTATGAAAAAAAACAACAGTGGCACAGAAGCACAGGGAATTATGACAGGCACCCCCAAGTTAAACGGTGTTTTCCAGAGGCCACTGCTGTCAGGAGGATCACATTCCCATAATAATGTGCCTACTGAGAGCTGTCATCGAGCAGTGGAAACAGCCCACCGTCGGCCACGGGATACAGTCTGGAAGCTAACTGCTGCGCTGGAAACGCCTCAATACCACAGACATGTCTGAAAACGTGTCTAAACATGGACAGGCCTACCTGTGGACTGTCCTGCAAAGCGTCCTCCAGGAGCAGTTTGTGATGTACGGCCGGCATCTTGTTGAGCAGTGGAGGATAAAAGACTGGCAGCTTGAATTATTCACACGGGACTCCGTTTCCCAGAAGCCTCTGCGCGGATGAGAGGAACACGTGGGCTCACGTCTGCAATCATTCCGCCCGTGTCAAAGGACACTCTCCAAAATACACATTTAGATACTTTTATATAACTTTTTTCATTTAACAATTTTGAATTTGTTTACTCGAAAGCTGCCATACTAGTGAATGACAATAAAGTACAGGAAAATATAGTTTTAACCTTTCATTTCAGTGTGAACACTGACCCCGTGTGGTCATACTAGGAACTGCAGAGTTCAGTTTCAAATTCAGAATAGACTACAATACAGAAAATTGTATTAATGCCAGAGGGACATTCTTCAAGTTTTATTGGCCAGGTTAGTGACACAAACATGGAATTTATTTCCACTGATTGAAAATATGATTAACAAAAAATGCACTAAATACAACAAGAGGATTTCTATACAAAAACAATGTATTCCAAACACAACAGACCTCCAACGGATTCAACACACTAATTGTTTTCTGCAACAACAAAAATACTCATTGAAATGAATATGAAATCATGATTTCAGAATCCAGAAACATATATTTCGACTTTCCCATTCACTCAACAGTATAGGTGATAAAATAAAGCAAACTATTGAATTCATTTAAAGTGTTGTACAGCTACTTTTTATAAACCATTATATACATAATAACTTTAGGAAACTACATCAGAATCAGAAGAATCAGAATGAGAATCATATAATAACATCATATAATAATATAATATTAACATTCTATATATTGATATATATTTATGATGATATTACACTATGATATAATTTTTTTATAGCCTTATTATAGCCTATGTTTTTTTCTTCTTTTCCTTATTAGTATTATACAGTAAATACCACTATTACTATCTATCTATCTATCTATCTATCTATCTATCTATCTATCTATCTATCTATCTATCTATCTATCTATCTATCTATCTATCTATCTATCTATCTATCTATCTATCTATCTATCTATGATAATAGTTTCTTGCAGGTTTCTATGGTATTCATGG
>OMNM01016034.1:2547-14888 GCA_900302745.1 Parablennius parvicornis | reverse complement strand
TGATTGGAAAATTACTTTGCTTAGCAGAGTTTAGTGACATGAATGGAAATGAATAACAACGGTCAAGTTGATCAATAGTGTATTATTTTCCATACAACACTGAAATGAAGCTTTAATATGAGCATTGAGGAATGTCCTTCATAAAAGTAACTAAAAAGTTACTATAAACTTTAACATTACTTTTTGATGTAATTAAAGTAACTGAGTTACTTTTTGAATGAAGTAATCAGTAACTGTAACTAGTTACTATTTTTTAGTAACTAGCATAACACTGAAAATGACACACCTTGGGTTACTGTTTAACTATGTGGGTGTCTGTGTGTTAGGAAGACAATTTGACCAGGTCACCTGATATAAGTGGTTATAAAATACAGATCAGACTTGGGCACTATATGGCCTATGTGAGGTCAGTGCGTTAAAATAGTTTGCTTTTATTATAAATGTGGCAGGTTAATTTTTCTGATGTATGTCATTTATGTTTGTGGACATTCATCCATCCATCTTAAGTGTAGTTTTTATTTCCAATTTCCCACAAAACAACACATTTCATGTCTCAGCCCTCTGTAGTTTCACATGCAGCAGATCATCATAATCATGTGCTTCAAACATTTCCACGTCCCCTCTCACTACACTCATGAATCTTTACTGAGGTCTTCCCCTTTTCTTCCTGTTTGGCAGCTCCATCTCCAGCATCCTTTATCCAATATATCTCTCCTCAGCACATGCTCAAACTCACCGCGGCCCCTCCAGCTTTATCTGTAAACTGTTCAACCTTATCTGATTGACTTTCATACCTGTCCAGCCTCTCTCAGTGAAAAATGCCCATTCAACAAAGACCACAGTTTAAACTTGTCTCGTTTGTGTCACCTTGGGGATCGTGTTCCATTTGACGTCGTTTGAATTTGAAGTAAAATGGTTTTACTTACTCTGAACAATAAGTTTGGTGGTTCCTTCAAATGAGCCCAAAGGAAAGGTGGCCAGGTTGCAGGTGTACGACCCGGCATCTGTCAGTTCCACTTTCTGGATTATGAGCGAATGTTTGGAAATCTTAACTCTCCCCTTCAGAGGAGAGTCATGGACTATTTCCCCTAACTGTTTATTGACAACAGTAATAGTGATTCTAAATCCATCTGGTTGCAGAAGATTCCACTCGACCTGAGTTATATTGGCTTGACTTGGTTGGACGAAAGGGCACAGCAGGGTAACATCTTGCCCGAGGTATCCTGTCACGTCTGGCAAAGCTTTGAGGTTTTGTGCCTCAAAACCTGTCAAGAATAAATTGTATGAAAAAAAAGCAAAGAGAAAGGAAAGACATACTGATTATTTAGTTTGTATTTTAACGCATATTTTAAGTGAAACTCAAACCAAATTTTTTCTCGACACATTGGGCCTGATTCACTAAAATCGTCTATAAAGTCAGAAATTGTGCTGTCATGCAAAAAGGATGGCACTTTCCGTTTGCAAGTGTTTTACAGGCTATTCACTGAGAATAAAACCAGGAGTGACACTTGCAAGGAGTATTAAAATGCGATTTTTTTTGGATGGCATTAGACCCTGTTTACATGAGAACAATCCACTGGTAACTGAATGGAGCTTGTAGAAAATTTAATGTAGTACCATGGAAATTAATGCGAACATTACAGAAAATAATTCTTAATTTGGGAAAAAAAGGAAAAAATGAAAACACAATTATGTGAGAGCATGGTCACAAAGTCAAAGCTGTTGGAAAAAGAGGAACAACAGAAGAGACTGAAAGAGATTGCAGAAGCTAAGATCTCAGAAATTCCTGTTATAAAGTCTCTAAATAAAAATTGTGGGCAGCCAGCTGAGGTCATGTCTCTTTCATCATAATAACAGCAGGGTCTCTGCTAAAGGTTGAGCTTATTTATATCTCATTTTCAAACTCGCTAAAAACAAATGCAATCTTAAAAAGTGGAAAAGTTTTAAGACGCTAAAAACCTTGTTTTGTTATTTTGCGTGCCCATTGGAAATATGATAAATAGCAAGGTTTTCAACATGAAGTACAAGTTATTGAGGAGGGCTGATCTCTTGTCTGGTTACTGTTTTCATAATTGGGAATCATATTTTTGCACATTAATGTATGTCTGTACTTCCCAATATCTCTGCTCTGGTTTCACATGTTGGCCCTCTTGTCTCCTCACTAATCACTGCATCATGTAATATTCAAACTAAAAAACTGTCCACCCCCAGGGGACCTTCGGAAACTGTTGCATTGGAAAGAAATGGGGGTATAACTTTAGTCCAAAATACATTTTCAATAATATGTTATACAAATAGCAAGAAAGGGGTTTTGTCATTGGTGGTGTGAAGTTTAGATCAAAACATAAAATTGTTTAAAAATGCTGATAAGGTGACAATTTCCCACAATTTTTTATGTGAATTTACTGTATGTAGCTATCTAGGTTCATTAATGTGCATTAAATTGCCCAATTGAATGTATGTTTTGGGGAAATATTCAGTTTGATAATGTTGAAAAATGTGTGCTTTTGATTAAATGTACAGTTTAAGTAAGACATTAGTAAATGTTTTGAATGAATGGCTTTTTTTTTTTTTGGTCACAGCGGTAAAAGAAAATATATATACAAATACAAATAAAAATGCTGCATAATTTTAATGACCAACAAAAGGAATTGGTTGAAGCCAGTGACTTATTCATGTGCAATTCAAAAACAAAATCTAAAACAACAATAAAAACGTTATGTAACAATAAAATAAAAGTATATAATACTTTCTTTCCTCATTAGTCTTGTATTTTACAGAGTTTCTGAAAGTTAACAGCAACAAATTTGATTTAATTTAATAACAGAGCATTTTAGTTTAATGTCCAGAACAGAAAACACATCTATACAGTATACTTAGTACATTAGTTCTCACTTAACTTCACCTTTTTGTGACTAAAAAATAAACAGCTCTTTTAAATTATATTTGCCTTCTCTTAATTTAAATAAAACTGCTGAATATAATCCAGAAGGCTTTTACTGTGAACCCAATATTATACAGCCAAAATTTTTAAATGCACAATGTCTGAAAATTTTTAAAGCGCAGAGCCTTATCAATAATAGATCAGTGCAATCAAATAACCTGCATTATTTATTCACCGGAAAGCTGTTTTCTGTAGTTTCATTATACACATTTCCCCAAAAACCTCAGCACAATAGGATATATAGGACACAACAACTAAAAAATCCAAGGTTTTTAATTTGTTTTATATACTCATTCCGTGTTAACTCCAAGTAAATTCAGATATTGTTTTATTTTCATTTTATGATATCTTATTGATACTGAAGGCTGTTTTTTCAACACAGCCCTTTCTATGCTTAAAACTAATTATTTCACATCAATCGATTAACAGAAAATATTTAAATGCATTTGTGTGATCAGCAAATTACAAATAACCTTTTTGATGAAACTGTACTTATTTGAAACTGTAAAGATATATTTTGTATTAAGTATGAATAAGGTCCCAAAACAGAGCTGTGTGGAACACCACAGGTCATTTTCCTGTTTGCTTAATTCAGCGTCATTGACTACAACATACTGGAAATGGCTATTGAAATCATTTGTAACCCAATGTTGATATGTTCCTCTTAAGCCATACATCTTATGTTTTTTCAAACGCTAATATTGCGCAGTCATGTCAAATGCTTTACTTGAATCAATAAAAACAACTATAGAGCTCTTATTTAGTCAAAAATAAAAGTCAAATTAGAGCATCACCATGAAGAAGCCGGGTAGAAATACTGAGCTGTATTTTTTTTAAGACGTTAATTAACAGTTTTGCATGAATTAGAATAGACACTTTATTCTTACCTTGTAGAAATGCCACATAAATCAGCTGCAGCAATAAGTTGGATGATCTGTAGTAAGTGGTCATTGTGCAAGTCTACGGACATAGGACATAAAGTAGACAAAGTTAATAAATCGTGAATAAAACTTTGTTTTTAGGAGAAATGTACTTCCAAGATGAAACATGAAGGACATTTACTGATTCAGAGATCCGCCAGGTGTCCGCTTTCTCGGTCAGACTAAAACCCGCAGCGTAACACAAATATCCGACATGTTCACAGCGTGTGGCAAACAGGAAAAAGATTTAATGGTTTTGCAAAGGGGAAGAGGTGAATCAGCAGATCCACAGTTTCTCAGAGCACAACAGCTGCCTGACAATGACAAGAGAACCCGGATAAGGTGAATTAAACCACAAGGTGCAAAGTTTACACTCAACTGTGCCACTAAAAAAAATACCCAAAACAAAACGCAAACTCAGTATTTAAAACAAATATAATAAATTACGCACAATAGAGCATGGATATGTTCCAGGACTCTGAACTTTCAGCAGATAATGAAAGACTTACCAAACTTTCTCATGTTAATCCTCTTCATAGTGGGGAAACCTGGGATTTAAATTCTGACACTCAAATCTGTGATTCAATTCTGGGACATAGCTCAATTCTATGAAAAAAAGAACCGCATGAGTTCTATCTGAGGGAAATCAGGTTTTTAATTGTTATCCTGCACAACAGGGACCTCATGTGGTGAAAATACACTGCTGTTGGTTAGACAGTGACACAAACAGCTGCATAAATATACCTGTTACTGGTGATTTCCATCTCGTAATGTTTGTGTGTGACTCATGTGAGAGGGAAAGTGTCATTCGTTCATGAAACCAAGTCAGTCAGGGAGAAAGAAAGAAGAAATTTACTCTGCAACAGATGGCAACCACACAGCCAGTGAACTCAAGAATTATACTCAGTTTGAAGTCAAACAGTGGCTCTATATGAACAGCACAAAGTTGAAAGAAAGAGGCAGGAATTCATCATGTATGCGATACTATTTCCATCCATCCATCTCATAAAATGTAATGTGTATTAAAATCTACAATCACTCTGGAAAACCACCTGTGATGGCCTTTATTCAGTAGCACGACTGAATTTGTGTGTAAAGTAGCACAAACACCAGCTAAACATTACATACATCTCAGTTGTACATCCTGAATTTGTTGGGCTGAATAAATTACTTTTAAAATTTTAGATGAACTGCAACTCAATGAAATTTTCTATATGATCATTTTAATTAAAGGTACAGCATGTAGGATTGGTGTACTGTTACTTTTGTGCACTAGGTGGCAGTAGTAAATGATTGTATTGTGCTCAGCTTCTTCTTCATCCGTAATCTTCTAGAGTATTTAAATTTTTGTTCTTTTATAGCTGCACTTACAAAGATCACTGCCCTCTTTTTCTTTTCCCTGGATTGAGGACAGTCCCAACAGCACTGGGATTCGTTTTTGATGTTAATAATTATTAATATATTTAAGTATTGAGCTCAAAAAATGAACACGTACTGCACCTTTAAAGTTTTACAGCCACATCACGGTTTCAAGGCTGTTTGGCTAACTGATGTAAAAACTCCACTGTGGGCAGTGATGTACTACACTCATCATCAAAATGATTGATTGCCTGAGTTTCATGGCGATTAAAGATTGTTTAAAAATAAAAAGTGTTACTCCAGCTTCTATTATCTTCATGCATCTGTGGAATATTGATTAGACTGATAAATAAAGACCAAGTCAGGAGTAGTTCACTCTGTTGCTTATCTTCATCTGGTGCTATGGTCTTTTGGAGTGTTTGATGAGTGGCGTCCCTCTTTCAATTGTTGAGGAGATACAATTACAAAGTGTAGGGTCAAACCATCCATTCTAATATTAAAACACACTTTCTAAAGTTACATTTACACAGCTTAAAATTACAGACTAGTGTTTGCCAGATGTATTTTTTTAAATTAAAAGCATCCTACTATCAGGAGAATAGTTATGTATCGTATTGCTTATAGATCCCACCAGCTGTTATAACAATATTATCTTATAATGTGGGAAAAAAAATGGGATTCCTTCTCCCACGCTTTGCAAACCACTGATCGAGCTTCCTCACACACATTCAGTGTCACACACCAACTGGAAAAGCGAATTGAAGTATCCACTTACAATGCAATAAAGCATAAGGTCACCCTGGAAGGTCAGCAGAACCCATAATAATAAATATGACGGGCAGGCTGGATCTGACAACCCATCCATCAGAATCAATAACATACGGAGAGTCAAGTAGAAAGGAGAAGATATACTTTGTCCACATTTTACCCAGTATGAACTCAGTCTGTCAGTCTGTCAAAAATATCAGCCGTGTCAGCTGAGATGCAGGATGATAACTGTGTTTTAATAAAAAAGGAGCTCACAGCAGAACGGAGCATTGATTTCAAGCCTCGCACCAGTGACCTCATGTCAACTCTCCTGAAGGAGCTGAAGTTCATAGAAGTGATGTATAATTATCTCCACCAATCAGCATTCAAGGCTAAATCAGTCCCAGGTGTTCAACAGGGTAATCAGGTCTGGGATGCCAAGCGCTGCCTGTTTCAGCTGGTCGAGCTCAGCTTGTTGCCTGCATGTAAATTACAGGTCTTTGCAGCATGAGTGGAATAAGAAGTGGAGTCGCAGCTCTGCATCCTGAGTTGTGCTCAGCCAAGTGAGAGCGAGACACTTAACGTTTTCATATTGCTGACAAAATATTTGTACAATATTAATAGACAGAATAGCAGCACATGCAGTTCAGTGTGTCATCAGGTCTTATAAAGATGAATCAGTGCACTGATTCATCTTTATGAAAAATAATCTGTTATAAAGTCAATGAAAGCTTATTTACATATGTGGCTTTTTGAGCTCTCGGGGTCTGTCGATCACAGTTCAAACACCAAACTATATTTACAGCGCAATTGAAATAACCCGGCAAAAAAAACTTCAAATGGACGTTTTTGGCCTGTGGGAGGACACTTGTGCAATTAACATACACCTGTGGTTTCAGGTTCTATTTAACAAACTTCAGGCCAGTCTGATTACTTGATTCTTGGCAAGGAAACAAGGAGAAATGAGTCCATACGCTGTCAGTCCATTGCTGATTGTGGTTGATAAAAAAAAGAATTCAAGTTTCTCCTTTAAGAGCAAAATGTTTGTACTGAGGTGATGCAACAGTGAAGCAATGCTGTTGAACTTTTTGTCACCCACAAGGAAAATTCTCAGTTTACAATCAAACAACAACTTCCATGTAGTTAGAGAAAGAAAAAAAAGGAGCCCTGGAGTGCAGTTCACTTAATAAACCTCCACAAACCTGATGATTTACCACCAAGGATTACTGGTGTTACCTTTGTTACAGGACAGAAAATGATTGCGTTGTAATCCGTTTGCAGATGCAGACTTTTATTGCACTCTGATGACCAATACATGGAGCATAATGCACAACAAATTAAAGCAATGAATCAATATTAAAGGCATGGACATAATTGATCTCATGATGGCAGTTTGTTTTTATATTTTATCATCTTATTCATTCAGATTTCCACTAACAAGTTTCAACACGAGAGTCTTCACATTATCTTAGGAATAAAGAGCCAAGGCGTCAAACTGTTTTGGATGAGATTCATCTGATGTGAAACCCATTCTGGGCGATTTTTTTTTTTTTTTCCAGGAGAAACCTGTTCAAAAAAATATCAAATAGAGGAAATCAGTGTGACATTTGTGTGACAGCAACAACACATGTTGTCAATAAATAATATTATTATCAAATATGTTCTGACTTGCCTTGTCTTCTCACATCAGGCCGCTCAGGATCAGAGCACTGATGAGCAACACGGAGAGTGACCAGCAGGGAGCAGTGCACGATGCTTCAAGAGCAAAGAGAAAAATAAATCACTTGTGATGTCAACTGGTTTTAAAATTTAAGAAAATGCTGATATTATTTTACCTCTTAGATTCAAAACAGTTGAGTTTTCCATCATCGTCACAGTATTTCTGGCAGTACACGTGTAGTTTCCCAAGTTTTCTGCCTCTAGCTGCTCTACAATGAACAAGGAGCTGTTCACATGCGTCTCATTGCCGTTGAACGTCCAGCTGAAGTTTGCAGGAGGGACGGAGGCCGCGATGCACTGCAGGGCCACTCCAGGACCAGGGGAGACCGGTGAGGGTCCAATGATGGATACGTTGTGCGGTCCAACTGCTCATGTGAATATGTGTTAGAACTACAAAGTGCAGACTTTTACACATTAAAAAAAAAACAAACAAAAAAAAACACTTACAGTTGACAATGAGGTTGTGGGCCGCAGTCATGCTGCTGACTGGGTTGCTGACTCGGCACTGGTAAGCTCCGTGGTGCGAGCTGTGGACGGGTTGTAAGAACACGGTCTTGTTGTTTGCAGAGAAGACAACTCTGTTGCTGGGATTGAGAGGGCGTCCGTCTTTTAACCACACTGTGGTGCTGATGTTGCCGGAGGCCTCACAGGTGAGGTTGGTGGAGCTTTTATCTTCTATTAGGACTACAGAGGGGCTGCTGATGCTGGCTTCAGATATGAGTGCTGACAGTGTGACAGTCCAGTGAAAATAATAAAAAGATAGATAAGAGAAAAACTATAATCATTGTGTCAAATGTTGACCCACCAACACAAAAAGGTGATATATTTTGACTAAATAAAATAAAACTTTTTCTTTTTTTCATTTTGCATTTGCATCCTTAGTTGATTTAAATAAGACAAACTACATTCAGCAATCAATCAGCATTTAGATTAGAATGTACTCTGTAATCCACTCAGTTAACTTTGAATATTAATCAGTCCAAGACAGTTTAGCAAAACACAGACAACAAGCTATGCAACATATCATTTTCAGCACTTCATGGCCTTAAAAAAAATGTCTGAAACATGACAATCCCTATACTTCCTACCATATTGTAGACCCAATAACCCTGTTGCTTTTCACGCATATCATTTTATGACATATATTTCAAAATATACAGCTACAGTACCACAGTAAAACCTCCAATGTGGAATGTTTGACTGACAGTCCAAGCACAATATAGCCAAAAAGAGAAAGGTACACGGCAGAATATAAACTAAAATGATAAAATATGCAGTCGAAAACGGAAACCGAGCAGCAGAAAAAGTTCAGAGTGTCTGAGAAACTTGTGAGAGACTGGAGAAAAGCAGAGAAACTGCCACAGTGATGAATAAAACAAAGACGGCCTCCAGTGGTGCTTTTAGCTCACGAGCCGAGGGAACAAATTCACAGTTGGGACCTCGAACAGCAGCTGCTGGCTGAGGCTTATCGACGGTGCAGATGTGTGTGGGCATGGAAGAATAAATGCATCTTATACACAAGTGTGACTTATTGTTTGTTTTCTCTTAACATTGTGTTTTTTGACATGAAATTTATACTCCAATGTGACCTATAGTCTGGAAAGCACTGTCTGAATATATACTAAGTTGTGGAGTAAATGCTTGGTTGATTTAGTAATCGTAACTGATAAAAGGTATCATATCAACTTATTACTATTCATCTTTAAGCGTGTGTCCTTTTTGCGTGTTTCAATATGCTTTGCATGCACTGAATACAATCGATCGATAGATACCCACCATACACATTCAGGGTGATCTTGCCCTGTTGCTGCAGCCCTCCGTCTGGTATAATGGTGACGGTGTACTCCCCACTGTCCTCCAGCCCGAGGTCTCTGAGCTCCAGGGAACCCGTGGCTCTGTCCAGGAAGATCCTGTCGGCGTACCCAGCATCAGTGATGTTTTTGCTGGTGGAAGTGATGATGTTCGCCTCTTTGAAACTCCAGCTGACAGACAGGAACGGTCTTTCAGGAGGTCTAATGGTGGTGGTCAGCTTCACTGTCCTTGCTACAGCTCCACTCACAGTTCCTTGTGGTAAAATCCCCTCCCCTGTACAGCTGCCTAATGAGGAGAGAACAACACAGCAAAAGCTTTACAGAGTAATTTTTTCAACATAATATGAGATCTAAATAGCAAGAAAAATAGGCTATGGATCATCTAATCAGATTAATAGCTAATGATATTCTCTATATAACATATTCTAAAGAAAGCCCGACCTGAGGAAACAAGAATCACGGCAGTCCAGATGATGCACTTCTCCATGGTTTACAAATATTTCCCTTCGCTTCACAGTCCGAAATCTCAAACGAGGAGAGTCACAGGTGCTGCAGCTTTTATTGTCCCGCCCTCACAGCATAGGACCAGCTCCAGCCCCCCTGCTCTCTCATAAAAAACACACAAAGGGTTAACAATAGTGCAGGAAGCTCCTCTGCCTGTTTCTGGTCAGACAAGAGTTTCCAAAACTGAGGTCGATAGACGGCTACACGTTTCTTCATTTGAAGAATGCTGTTTACTTCTATTCAAAAAGTAGCTATTCATTTGAATAGCATATTTTAAAAATCCATCTCACTAAGATAATGAATAAAGAACACATTAATAACATTGAATAAATTGTATTCATGATCTTGGTTTAAAAAAATTAAAAAAAAAAAAAATATTCTGGTCCTGTAAACTTAACTCAACAAAGTGGGGGTTAATCTTTGATTAATCAGATTATGCAAAAAACATGTTGATAATATCAATGTTTAAAGGGCTCATTTCCAACTTGATGCCAATGTTGACAGTGGAAGATGAAACATGCATATGCTCCCTCTTGACAAAGTACATGAAGAAATAAAAGAGAGGGGGTTGTTTTTTTTCCCCCGCTGTGGGATTTTATCACCTTGTTAGCACTGTTGCTTTTGTTTTGCCAGGAAATAATTACAAATAAATATTATTAACATTTTAATTATGATCAAATTTGACACTTCTGTAATGTCATGGACTTTACTGATGTGGTTATTTCATAATATCAACAGTGTCGTACTTCTCAAGTCATAGCGAGAAGGTAGAATGTTAGTGCGTTCTCGCTATGGATGTATGTTTTCTCAGAGTTTTTCTGAGTGTGTGTGTCTCTGGGTTTGCCTTGTGAAGGACTGGGAACCATTAAAAAAAATAGACTCTGCCTTGTATTAACCATTATTAAAAAAAAATGGCTGGATTGATGCCTTGCTCTGTATTTTCCACAGATACATTAAAAATGCACCTGCACTTCATCTACTTCTGTGTAGCAGAGGCCTGAGTCAGGATGGAGGTGGTGTTTCGGGAGGCAGGCTGTTGTTTATCAGTTTTATGAGCTCTTCAGTAAGTGCTTTTGGACCTCCTTCATCGCCATCGTGGTGTTTGAGGAGCAGCAGTGAGCCGTAGCATTCCTCCAGGAGGAGGATCAAAGCCGCCCAGGAGACACTCAGCCTCCTCCAGAGTGACTCACAAACAGATCACTGCCTTCACTCGCTGCGCACAAACTGATTCAATGAAGCTAAGATATAATACAGACTCTAACTTTATGTCTAGTACTCTCATTAGTCCTAATTACTGATTCAGAATAAATGAGCTTGAAATAAACGTCTCCATGATGACACTGAAGTTAAATCAGCTGCAACACTGAGTCACTGATGAGTCACGTGGGACTATGATTCCTGCCATGTGAATATGTGACTGTATAGGAGGGTAAACACGTCACTACATACAGTACATGATGTGCAGCCTCTCAATAACAATGAACTTTTGTACGTCTTGCTTTTAGTTTAGATATGGTGTCACACACCCTCTGACTCAGACTCTTGTGACGCATCAGTGAATGATAAAGTAGTATTTATTTCAATACAGAAAAGGTTTTAAATGATTTTGAGTTGTGACTGATGACTGGACATATTCAAGCAACTTGAATTATTTAATTTCACAACCATAATCGATGCAATATAGGAGGGATTCTCTAATCCACCCATGGAGGTAGTTAACATCTGTACTTTTACAAGCCTGAAGGTATTTGTTGACTGTTTTTCCAAACTTGTTAAAAGACAGTAAATGTACAGTAATACAGACAAACGGCACAGTTGAATAAACAGTATACTCCTCTAACCCCACTCAGAAAACTCCAACCAAAAGCAAACAGTCGTGACAGGCACGATGAGTCATGAGTCATTTGTACACACATTGCACAACTGAACAAAATACAATGAATTCAATGCACGTTTCTATTTTCACGGTAATTAGATTGAATTCTATCAAATATTCTCGGCACTCAGCTAAAGAGATACACCACCAAAGATGTAGAAGCCAAGAGAATAAACAGGGTCTACCGAACGAGGTGGTAAACTCTCAACAACAGGAACATAATAACAGCAGGTCAGTCCCACTAAGAGAAAAGATGGAAATATAGTGGAAAGGCATCTAGGAAAGAAACTCACACAAAACTGACAGATAACAAATAGCTTGTTGACCTGAGAACTGACCACCACACTTTAGAGAAGCGGCTCAGGAGAAATCTGGCTTTTCCAAATTTTTTTCTTCATTATTTTCTTTAAAAAAATATGTGAATAATCATAATATAATATAATATAATCACAATATAAAAA
>OMNM01016025.1:4797-14892 GCA_900302745.1 Parablennius parvicornis | reverse complement strand
ATGCACGAGCGCACGCGCACACACACACACACACACACACCCTAACTCAGACCACTCTGCCTCTTCCCCGGCCTGTTCGACAGCAACCGCTAAAAGAAAAAAAAAAAAAGCAAGTGACACAAGATCCCAACCGACACGGCTGCCAGTGTAGACAAAAGCTACGTTCATGTATGAACGCATCTGAGTTTTTATGACACATGGTTTCTCAAACCAGGAAGTGTGCCACAATGACTGACAGGATGTAGGATGACGTTGTGTTGGAGTTTAAATTCAGCTTTTAGAGGTCAACATCTCCTGAAATAGATTTTTTTTTTTTGTAAAAAAAAATTGTAAAGCACTGCCACTTGACAAGTAGACTTAGAGAGCACGTTGATTCTTCATAGCCCGGTAGTGCTATATTTAAATGAAGAAATCATGAAATTCACCTCGTCAGCAGTGGAAAAAAAAAAAAAAAAACGGGCTTCCTCTTCACACCACCCACACTGCTTTCAGCCCTGTTGTGACTTGTTTGTCTGTCGTTAGAGGATTTCAGCTCCTTCCAGAACAATTGCACTTAAACACTCTCAGCTCGAAAGGATGGGAGCTGGCTGCACAGCAGCAAAACAGTGTTAGGGGCACAACAAATATGAGTGCAGCTTGTGGGAGGCAGAAACTGGAAAATCCTCCCGCGCCCATCCTGATCCAGCCTTTCTCTGTATGCATGTCAGGTGCATGCATGCTATTGTTACTTTCATCACTTGTGTGTGTTGTCATGTGCAGCTGTTTGCTCTCCTGTTAGGGTGCTGCGTAGTGAGCTAGTGGAGTTATGGTTGTGTGGAGTTTCTCCGCACTGCGAGCTTCTCTCTGATTTATTCTTAACATCTGTCCCTGGCAGGTGTGTGGAACCACAAGGTCCTCACTCTGAGCCTGTGATGCAGCTCTCATTGTGGGCAGTGCTGTCTTTGTGTCTGCATGCGCATTTGTGCAAAACATGAGGGCCTTCCTCCGCCCCCCTCCTTGGCATGAGTCATATTTGAGCCCTCTGTAATCCAAGCCTATGTTTCATGTGTGTGAACAGACAGACCCTGAGCAGTGGTCTTGGTCCTGACTCCCTCTGGGGCAGTGAGTGGGTGAGACACAGCTATCAACAACAGGCCCAGGCAGCTTCGGTTTCAGCCTCACCACACCAGGAATCTAGTCGTCATGACACAGACACAGACACAAGACACACACATCAAACACTACCAGACATTCACGTAGAGCCAAACCTATTATGCTTTGGTCTTCTTAGTTCCTCCTGCAATAATATCGGGTGACAAAAAAGCAGTTAATGGGAAGCATTGTGATTGGCTGGACCTTAAGGAAGTGTTACAATTCAGAGGATGGGCCTGTGGATATAGTTTCACGTGAAAAGATAGTGTGACACAGCATTGACACTCAGCCTCACACTGTGTATGTGTGTGTGTGTCTGTGTGTGTGTGTATATGTGTGTGTGTGTGTGTGTATACACACACCTGGGAGAGTGTGATTGCAGTGCAATAATGCCAAAGCTGAGTTTGACACAGTCAACAATAGAAACTCAAATATTTTGACATTTTTTGGTGAAATCGCAGAGAAAAAGTGCAGTGACACAGGAAATAGGGCCATGTCACAGCGAAAAGGAGCTCTTTTCTATGGATATTTGACACAGCATTTCAAAGCACCTCATTGGAGATGTGACAAACTCTTTTAAAGGCACAGCTGGACTTTTAAAAGGGTTTTCTACATTTGCCCCCGGGGGGGGGGAGAGAAAAAGTGTCCTGGATAGAGCAATAGAAAGGTGATACTGGAAAAATGGTTGAGTGAAGCTGTTTCCCATTATGATCTTCATTTATTATGCTTTTATTCTCTTTGCAAGAACTCAAGTGTCATATTTTAACACACTTTGAAGTACAGTGAAAGCAGACTTTCACATCCTTGAAAAAAAAAAAAAGAATAATGTGAAATCTAATATTTATTGAATGAATGAAAAAACAAGTAGATATATTCTGTTTGTGCAGCAAGATATATCCTGTCCCGATTTTGTCATTTACCAATGATGAAAAGGTAGGTCAGGGCACTGGAACACAAACACAAGGACTGGACAATGTTGTTTTCACTTTGGGAACATCATTCATTCAGTCTTTTGAGAACTGCTTTGAATCAGATGTCACACAAAAAGAATGCAGAAAGATAGAAAGAACACACCATGTCAAAGCAACATTATGCATGCCTCCAGGCAAACTGTGGTGACCACAGCTTTGTACAATTGTGGTGTTAATCTGAGTTCATTGGAGAGTGGATATTTTTGACTCAGTTCATTTTGAACTCAGTCAGACAAAGACACAGTTGTCACACCACACATGTGGATTGCACAGTTTAAAATTTGTAGAATTTTTGGAGCGCTTGTTATTATCTATCAAGATTACTTCACAGAAGAAAATGTAGAACAGGTAGTAGTTCACATTGGATTATCTTGTTGAGATTTGAAATCAATCACCTTTTCAATTTTCCACCCATCTATATCTTTTTGTCTGACGCCAAAAAAAAAAAAACAAACAAAAATACCCCAGAACATTTCAAGCCCATATGTGGATATCTTACTTTTCTGGCACTGAACCAAATCAACGTTGGCTTTATCAGTGTTGAATGGGAATGTTTCTTTCAATGATTACTTGAACATTGTGAAACAAGTGAAGAGCAATTTGCAAGTTACACCCTTGTCAGTTGTGACTGTTTCGTCAAGTTACAACACAGTTGCAACAGTTTCCCTACACTGTCATATAAACGGAAAACAGCCATCTTTAACTTTATTAACCCAAGTACAGCCACATGGGGAAATACACAACATTTGGGGATTCCTAACACCCTTGTGGTCCCAACCACATACCAAATACGCACGATTAGCTACTACTGGTCTCATTTTGACTGGGGACCTTTGTTGCCTGCCTCTGCCTATTTTAGTGAAGTTGTAAATCCAGACAAAGCTGCGTTTATTCGCTGTTTATAGGCCACTTTTATTATTTGGGGCAGAAAACATCGTTGCAAGGCCTGGTGTCAATGGAGTCAGTCAGCATCTCGGTGTTTAGTGAGGAAATTAACTGAGAAATCTTGTGGCTACCCAGTAACACCCTTCAGGTCTCTAGTTGCCTGTTATGAAATGGAAGTGGGACACAGGCAGGCTTAGATCTTTATAGCTGGCGTTAGGATATACTAGTTAGTGGTCTATTTCTTTCATTTCTGATTGTTAATGGCCTGGGAGGTTTGATGAGAGGAGTGATATGGTTAGCTGTGTTGATGTTATCATCACATCCTCAATGTCACTATCTGAAATGTGACACATGGTTGTAGCTGAAGTTTTATTTATATTTAACACTTCTATAAATTTCCTTAGTAACCCTTTGTGAAGAATATGCCACTGCCAACATGTTTTGTGAAGGCTAATTGTTCATACTGCGTGTGCAAGGGTCATGTTTTGCTTTTAGTTAACGGAAACACAACATCCTGGCCATTCATACATACTGTACGTTTAGCATTGATCATCATGACAATCCATTTGAATGATAGCCATATTTCTGATGCGTTAGTAACACTATCAATAACAAGACAGGTTGTCCGGTATGAGTGACACTCCATGTGATTCAAAGGCAAATATTGACGTGAAAAAGATGATCTCCTTGAGTTATGACCTTAACACTCTTGTACAGTAACAAAAAGTGGAAGATTCTTCAGTAAACAACATCAGGCTATTCTAACACTGAGTCACACAACTAACAGCCACAACAATCCCGCAAAGCCCTCAGTTTGTCCCCGTAGCTACTTTGGTGAATTTGGAACCGTCCTGCCCAATATTGACTTAACAAATACCTAACCCAACAAATCAACACAGAGAAGCACGCTAGTCGGCTTAATGTATGCATTGTTTTTTGTGAACGGATGAACAAGTAGTGTTGTCTCATGTCGCTCGAGCTCAGAGTTTGAGAGCAGCACATATGTGTACAGGAATATTATGAATATACTGATGAGATTGTGGAGGATTTGTTCTTGATGCGGCCTCCCTCTTCCTCCAGTTCTATCTGGCACATGGTAGAGTGGGAGTGAATGCCAGGGTTTATTTGTCTGGAATTATTTGCTCTGTTCATCAGTAAAGGTTGAAGTAACTGTCACAGTTAGTTAACAGAAAGTAATCTGTGATATTTCATTCTAAGACCTACGCAATTTCACTGTTTTCACTCCTCTGTACTTTGGCTTCATTTTTTTTTTTTTTGTGTGATTCTTGTGTAATATGGATGTAAATTAGTGTCTGATATTGCAGCTTATGTGTTGTGTTTGTTGGTGTTTCGCATGTTTGTCTCTGTCTGTGTGCGTGGGTAAGTGCATGTGTGTGTATGTGCATTTTCTTTTTTTTTTTTGTAACAGTACAAAGATGTCCCAAGGGTTTTTTTCCCCCCTCTTTTCTCATTACGAATGCTAATGTCACATTAATGAAATCGGCTTAGTTTAAGGTTTATAGCGTAGCCTACACTGAGAGATTTGGCCTTGACACTTCCCACATATTTCAAGTTGAATCACATTTTTTTCCTGTGGGCATACTATTCTGAGTTACTCTAAAATGTGCTGGCCCTGAGTGAAACTTTGAAGGTAAAAGTTTAGAGCCCGGTTGCCAAGCTTTGTCATCATTGTAAATTGTTGGGCCACGGCGCTGCCGGCAAACCAGGCTTCCGAAGACGAGTGTGAGCTTAGCTGCGGCAGTAATGGGTCCAATAAGGGTCTGCCTAATGTAAACATTGTGTTAATGTGCTAGCAGCAGTTTGTAGAGTCAGTAGCGGTTAATCATTGCTCAACAGAGAGCCTGTCAAGCACAACAACATGCCAGAGACTTAATCATAGTTATAGATCCCTGGTTTTATGCAGATTTAAGAGCTGGGCTTCTAATCATTTGGCCTTTCCATTGAGCACGTAGAGTGATATCAGCAGCCTTGCTTTCAAGAGTCACGGATAAAGATGTGAGTAAACAGCCACTTTCAGAATAACTCTTCTGGATACATTGTTTTGCCATCTCAACTCAAATGGCAGTGGCATCTGGATATGATATTTGAGTGTTATTATCACACTGCTGTACTCTAATTATTCTCACAGACAATCCCCAGTTTAATCCTGAAGGTGATTTGGTAGTATTTTCTAACGTTTCACTTGTGTTTTACCTCTTGCCTCACTTTGACATTTTTTTAAGTCACAAAAGCTTAAACAGAGAGTAAGAAGACGAGATTGTTCTTTGTAATTAAAAGCCAATTTTGTTTAAAAAAAAATTGATTAGATTATGCTAATCAAGGGAGATAATATCTTAAAAGCAGTGTGAAGCAAGGAGATAGAGGGAGTGTGAAGAGTGGAAAGGAGTGACAGTCCAGCCGCCATTACAAGCTGCTGATTTCTGCAGAGTGCTTCATAAAATGTCAGAGCGCTTCTCCCTGAGCAAGACACTGAAAAATGGCAGCGCTGTGATGTGCTGGCACCTCACCTGCTGCACTGTGTGTGTGTGTGAGAGTGTGTGTGTGTGTGTGAGTGAGTGTGTGTGTGTGTGTGTGTGTGTGTGTGTGTCTGTGCGCGAGAGAGTCAGCGAGAGAGCGTGACTGTGTTCATTTGTGCAAGTGTGTGCTTGCCCGTGTGTACATAGTTGTATGTGTGTTTTTACATCTGTGTGTGTGTGTGTGGCTGCGTGCGTGCGCGCTGGCCTCCCTCCCATGTTGCAGTGAAGCAGAACAGAGTGGCTGACTGCCTGCTGCTTTGCCTCCCTCTCTGTCAATACAACACCATTCTCTTCCAGCCAGGCATTTTCACATGTTTAACATTAAGCAAAGCAACCGTTTGTACAGAGAAATACAAGTGATTGACATACTGAGTTTAATGCTTGTGGATTTTTCTCTCATCGACGCTTATGTCGCCAGATTTTTATTTTCTATTTGTTTTGAAACCGTTCAATAGCTTTTAAGACCTTCGCCTGATTTCGAGCAAACATGTAGACAATGTGTCACTCTCAATTCCTGTAAATGTGTTGTTGTTCTTTGGCCCCTCATGTTAAGTGTGCGTTTATCTTCATTTTTCCATTTAGCGTTCGAGCATTCGTGTCGAACAGATAGCTAAAAAGTCAGGGTCTTGTAATGAAGACATTATTGTACAAGTGTTGTTGATGATAATTTTGACATAAAAGAGTGTGAAAATCAGAGTGGACTGGAGAAAAGAGGGACATTGTTGAAGAGATAAGCCAGCTATGTTTACATCTGTGATGTCATTGTGTAGTGAGTACAGAAACTTAGTAAGTCAACTCCTCGCATACCACCAGCACTTCATAGGTTTTGCTGTGGTTTTTGTAAAAAAAAAGTTTTTATAAGTTGAAATGCTTGACAATAAAACTCAATCAATGCACTGCAAAATAATATTGTAGATATTAGAGTTTGAAATATCTCATACCTGTCATCCTAAATATTTTTACAGGAAGCAGCTTTGGCAAGTTACACCTGCTTCACAGGGGAAGGTGACAGCAAGAACTTCAAATTAATTCATTCATGTTCATTCAATGTTGTTTGATAAAAGTGAAACATTTGGGTGAGAAAAAAATATTTTGAATACGACATGTCTGTCAGGTAACAGGTGCAATCCACATGACAAAGAAAATCCTCAAACTCTTTTTTTTTTTTTTTTTTGAGTGAACCTTGAAAACATTTCTTCTTTTGATTAAAAAAAGAAATACTATGAACTCTTAATGAAAGATTTAGATCAGATTCTAAGACACAGAGCTACGCACAACTGAAAACACATGTATATTTTTGCGGCGTATGTTTGACCGCTCACTTTATAAGATGCTATATGTTCAGTTTGGTCATGCATACAATGTGTATAACTTAGTGCTGTGAGTGTTGGGTTCATCTCAAGTATGTTTTCAGAGCCAGTGTGTTCTAGGATTTATTCTGCATTACAGAGGTTAGACTGCAGGTGTTAGACGAACACCTTTGCTCTAAACAGTTTGGAAGTTGAACTGATATAGTGAAGCTTTATGTGGCAAAAGGGGGCAGGAAAATTAGGATTCGTGCCTCTACATGTACTGCTTATCCTGTTCCGTCAAACAGCACATCATTTCTTCTCAGAATAGAATTAATCTGGAATTGCAACTTGTATTTGTCATTGATAAGCTGGTTCAGCCATCGTGCTGTTTATATAAATTGTGTCATATTTGCACAGTGGTATCGGTTATCCCTAAGTACAGTTTGAGTCGAACACAACTCTAAATGGTTTCTTCTCATGGAAATGGACAGAAGAGGCTCCAGCAATTGCCGGAGCAAGGCTTGCCGCTCCCTGGCTATTCCATTGTTCTGTCACTGTCAGTTTGTTTTGCTATTTGACATGCATGTCATTTGCATTATGCATATCTGGAGTACTGCACTCATTCTCACTCCCCCACTAACCCATCCGCTCCCTGTTCCCTTCTCCATCTCCCTCCTCTTCTTTTCTCGATATATCCGGATAACTAATGTTATTTCCTGGGGTTCATTTTTTTTTTTTTTTTCTGCATTTATGTAAATATGCTCATTGGGCAGAATTAAAGATATCTTTGGACTTTCACAGGAAATCACATATATCAATGATAAACCTTACTTTCTATCCTGATAGAATTCCATACGACTAGATAAGATTCGTACCTGGGATGAGCACACAATCTATTGCTGTGAATATAAATAAAAGTGTTCGTAAAATTAAATATTAATTCTCATAACAAAGTCAGACACTGTTTCCTCTTCAGTTGATTCAATTCAACACATAATAATTTCTACTGTCACAAAACGCACACCAGGCTTGTAATAATCAACATTTAAGTGCATAAATGGCCTTCCACAGATAATTTTTAATAATAAATAAGAGAACCTTCATAGATGATGATACATTTTGATTCTCAATTGTAGATGTTTTTAATGGCAAACCTAATCACTACACACTACACACCAATGGGCTGTATTAAATCCAGCTGTTGCGATTCTCAGCAACAGTATTGTGGTGCAGCTTACCTGAGTAATGTCACAGGAGTAACAACGTATAAATTTTAATTTAGATTAGGGACTATACATTTCTGCTAAATTATACATACATTTGCAGAGGTCTTTTCAAACAGTAAAACATTTTTTGCTTTTGCTGTAATACGTGGAATGCATTCTGTTGAGTTGTGCACCTGTTATCTAAGCAGTGTTAAAGGCCTTAAGGTACATTTCTTTTTTTTTTTGCAAATCATCAGTTTGCCTCTTTGCGTGCGGTTATAATAAAGCTCTGTTGTCAAAATTGGATGAGAGCAAATGTACAATACTGTAATCTAAATGGTAATTAACTCTAACAGGTATTGGCTTACTGCTCACCTTGCATTCAGTGCATCTGTGTGTCTACTTGTAACGGTGCTCGTGGACACTTTACGATTAAATTATTCTGCGCTTCGGAACTGCTCCAAAGTCATCATATATTCTTGTAGACACAAGCAGCCGATGGTGAGCAAATCTGGTTCAACGTGTAGAAAAAAAAAAAAAAGAAATCATAATGAGCAGTAAGACTGGCAGATGAGTGTGAGTGGCTAGCAGAGGGAGAAGGGCAGATTCATCAGGGATGATTGCCTGATGCACACTTCTGGTTTTTTGATGTGAAGACCCTGCTAGGTTACCATGGGGAGAATAATTAGCTTTGGCTGGATGCAGATGCGAATGAGCGTAAGAGATGGGGAATTTTTCTTACTGAGCTCTACTTTGTGATACTTATAATCGTGCATATGGGTGTGTGTGTTTGTGTGTGTGTGTAAAAATACACATACACAGATTTTCCTTCTCAAACACACATGCACACACACACACACACACAAACACACTCACTCACTATCGGCTCATTCTCTTCTATTTATGGCCAGGAAATGGGAGTAGTGCTATGTCTGGTTGAGCTGAGTAACACTATTCTGTCACACATAGGTTTGACATCAAACACAAGTGACAAGCCTATCCTATTCCTCTCCACCGAGTCATCACCATGTCCCAAAATCACATTATTGTCACAGGGAACCCAGCGGAGACGGATGGTTAGAAGGGTTGTTGATTCCTGCCTTTGGCATCTACGATATGTTTGAAAAGGCAAATAAAGCCATTTGGCAGGAGCTGATTTCTTGTCATTTAAGAAAAAAAAAAAATACTCAGAATGCGTGTGGCATGCCATTTAGTTTTGATAGTTTATCTAAAGCCTCTTACAGCTTCATGGATGTACATATGTGTATGGGTTACACTGAGGCCTTGTGGATACTGAAGCTGGGAAGTCTTCAGCACTGACACTCTACCATTTGTTGCACACAAGACCATATCATTACCTTTTTTACCCTGGCAGGCACTAAGCAGCTCTCGCATGGTAAGCTCCAGTGTTACATGGAGACAGGCAGGCAAGCAGTGGTGTGGCTGTAATAAGACCTGTGGTCAGCGCTGCTGCCAAGCCTTAGCTGAGGCAGGGTGAGAGATGGTGCCCATCCCCTACATGCCCTGCTCTGCCATCTGTCACTGGGTAGGAGCGGCAACCAGGGAGGGGTCTGAGTCACTCGCGTTGTTGTCACCTAGACAGGCCACACTGGGGCACGCTGTCTCTTCATGCTCCGTTCAGACCCAATCCACTGTGTGTTCACTACGCCATTATGCAGTTTTAAAAATACTCTGTTTGACATCATTATTCAGTTATTCAGTATGTTGCAGATTTTCTTTCTTTATGAATTAAATATAATTTTGAAGAAAAAAAAAAAGTCCCTGCAGTAGAACATCCTGGATGAAATAGAACAGAAGCAATAATCAAATTAATAAAGTCGTGCAATCAGTTATGTGGTGCGATATCACACTGTCTGTTTAAATATTCTCTTAGCTGATGTTTGACACTGGACAAAGGTTGTCACTTAATTTTTTTTGCCAAAATGCCTGGTTATGTCATTTCCTGGCTGTGTGTGTGTTTGTGTGTGTGTGTGTGTGTGTGTGTGTGTGTGTGTGTGTGTGTGTGTGTGTGTGTGCGCGCGCGGATAAATAAAGTTCACGTGTTCTTGTCCTG
>OMNM01016015.1:2542-18684 GCA_900302745.1 Parablennius parvicornis | reverse complement strand
CTACCAGGGGACGCCGCCGCCCAGATAACATTGTGATCAATGACCTTCAGCAGTTATTTGATCAGACGCGTTCATCCCGTCGCCGGCTTCCTCCTAAAAGGCACAGACGAGATATAAAAGGTCGCCGTGCCCCTTTTCCAGCTCTGCTAATGCGCTCCACGCACGCACGCACGCACACACACACACACACACACACACACACACACACTTATTGTCTGCATGTTGAATAGTAATTTGCATACCTTGTTACGCCGTGTAAATATCAGAATACTCATCCTGCACTCAATAAGCTTTTCACAGGTTCTGGATAAGAGTAGAACTCCACATCCAGCTTTTTGTGTCTCCCCTGCACAAACAGCCCTGTCTGACAACAGCTTAAACTGACGAGGGAGAGTAGCACAGATATGGTGAAGGACGTGAGGTGTGACTGTGAGGGTTTGTTCAAATGCCCGTATTGTGCCGCAAAAGACAGACAAGCCCGACACAGAACACGTCGAGTAATAAAACCCGCCACAGCTTCATTTACGCCAGTACTCACTGTAACTAGAGCATGATGGATGGACAGCTTAAAATTGTGTTCACCATAAATACTGCACTGTGCGACCTTTGTGGGCAGAATGACAGGATCTTTGTCCTCTAACAATGAAGTAATGAAATGTATGAACAGATCACCATTTGCAAATTTGTAATTGAATCACTCCTTGGCTGAATTCAATGGCAAAACTATTAGTTTTTGAAACTAGTGTAAAACCACAAGCACAAACAGAAAAGCCAGGTAACATCCTTAGGAAGGAAACAGTCAATGTTGTTTTATTTTAATTATTAGGCTATGATATACAAAGTTCAGGAAAAAAAAAACAGATTAAGAGAGTAACATTAGAGTAGTCAAAGACATGGCGTCTTTTTTAGGTTGTGTTGAAGCACCAGTGAGAGGGGTGGGTCACATGCTGAGTCTGCTCCTATGGAAAATTCCACTGCCGCTCTTTCCCGCTGTCTCTTCTCCTCTATACATAAACACAAGAGCCTGCCGTCTGTCCTTCCTCCGTCCTGCTGCGCAGCTTTCCTCAAACTTTTGCTGCAACTTGTTCTCACACTAAATATTACTTTAATGCTTTCATCAATAAAATCCAGCTTGTCATAGTGATAAATGTTACTTTACACATAGAAGGGATTACACACAGGATAACTGAGTATTTTTAATTCTGGAAAAATCAGTGTTGCCAATTGAACGTAATATGCGATAAACATCATTAAATCCACCTCAAACAACCAGGTGTCTGCAAAACAGTAGTTTCTGGTTGAGTGCAGAGTGCATTAGGAAATAATGACAAGCAAAAAACCCTTCAGTTTGGTTTATAACAGGATCTTTACATTTTTTCGACTTCTTTTACTGATGTTTGGTTTTGTTAGAATAAATGTTACCATCTACTTATTTCTCATTAATCCTATCTAAATTTAATCATAAACTCAAATAGTGCACAATGCAATCCCATTTGTAAGCTACTTGAAATCTATAGCTGCAACACCCTCATAACACCAGGAACAAAAAGTTTCAACGGCAGATTAGATTTGCTTTAAAGTCCACAAATTCAGGCTATGTCCTCACATGGTCTCTTTCTGTACGTCTATTTGCTCCCTGAAGGTCACAGCACAGTGTCTATGTGTGTGTGCCTCGACGGAGAGATTGTAAACTGACACTTGAGTGTCCAGAATAGATGCAGCCGGCTGTTACTGGAACAGGCTGAACTGCAGGAGCATTACCCTCAGTCGTGTCACGGTGAACGAGAGAGAGTGAAGAGAGAGTGAAGCCAGCCCACAGGTGCATGAAGCTCCTGCAGCCAGCTGGTACCGGCTTCGCAGTGCACACACATACATGCGAACATACCCAACACTGGATATTAGGGTTAAAAAAAAAAAAAAAGAAGAAGAAAACTTAAAAGAATGCCTAAGGGTTAAACTACCATTACTGTGACCTTCAAGTTGAAAACAACATGGACTATAAAGCTATAAAAATAAATCTTAGAGGACAAGCTACCGTATGAGGTTAAAGTGTCACCTGATTGTTTTACATTATCTCCATTTTTACTGGAAACACCAAACACTAGACTAACCTCTCATGACCTTCTTATAATAACTATATGACCTTCTAAATAAACACGTGACCTGAATGAATGGACACGTAGTACTATGCAATCATTTCTCAATGACAGTTTTGTTTAACCTGTTGCCAACACCGACAAGGGATCAGGGCATGAAAGAGTGTTTCTCCATTAGCTTCCTGCACTGTGTGGTCGACACCTGCCATGCATCTGATACACAAGCGCATGAGAATGCAAGAAGGAGCTACAGGTGGCTTTCATGTGATTATCAGTGGCGAAACGTCAAATGTATAACCCTCAACACACATGTTCCCAGTACAGTTTCCAACTGAAGCGCTCCAGCCCAATATATAGGAGTCCAAGCATTTGTATGATCTGACTTAATAACAGACTGCATTTCCTGTGCAGTTCATAATGGCATTCCTAAAGTACAGTCACGTTGTTACCTGGCAGTGAATGGACTGGATACAATGGGGCAATCTCACAAAATCCATACATTAAATGAATGGAGGAAAGTATTTGAATTATTAAGTTAAATAACATCTGGCATATTAAGTTATTTATTATGAAAACATACTGACTGGCCAGCAACACATTCAGTTATTCAGCATAGGCCGAGTACAGAGTAAGTATGAATGACCAGAACACAGTGCACAACTGGAACTGCCTTGACGGAAGAAATTTTAAAAATAGATGAACATTCAAGAAAGAAGTAGCAGCAACCAATGATCTCAATATGTGGTGAATCAGTTGGCCAACATTTGATTTAAAATTCTTTTTTTGTTCAACTATTGTATGAGCTACTGAATGACTTTCTCCTGTGCAGTGTGTCCACATCACAGCCTGTATGATTTGGAAGTTTGTTGTATATGCAAAGCCCATGTTGTGAGAGTTTTCGAACCTCATGACTTCTTATTGCGGCAGTGTTGAAGTGACATGGATTGAAAAATGAAATTGTTCCACAACTAAGCACAATGGAAATGATTCACCAATATGCATCCCTGCATCGTTGTGTAGTCTCTTACCTGGACTAGCACATCGGCCGAGCGCTTGATGGGTCCTAAAAAAACGCACATATGAGGCTTTGACGGCGCTGCTGCTCTGCAGCTTCACACAGGACACCCCGCTGAAGATGGGGACCGAGCAGCTGGCCGCCACAACACGTAGGAGGCTCGCCATGGTGCACACACACGCACACACCTGACAATCGCACTGCAGGAGGAGCTCAACGAGACGAACAGCAGCCCTCCTGGGGAGGAGACATGACAGCAGCAGTGACAGACCGAGAAGGGAGGGAGAGAGAGAGGGGAGAGTTAGAGGGCAAGAAGAACAAAAAAGATGAACGTGTACAAAACTACTTTCCAAAGAACACAAAGTAAACACACAAAAGCAGTTTCAATGGCCAACAGCGCTCTTGTGTTGAACAAGCGTACAGAAGTGTGTGACCTTTCACATTATTGAACATGTTTGCGCTGAAATCCAATACAAATTCATCTGCTACAGCCTCATACTATAACGGTCCTTCAACTGTGCCAGCAGACAGTCACATGGAAAGAGAGTTACATCTTAATGTGGACTATGCATACCTGTGCAATATCAAAATAACAAACAGCGACGTCTTTAAAAATCGCTGTCCCACTGAATGACATTGAGGTAGTAAACAGCATGTGTGGCAGCATATTTACTTTAAAAGGAGATAATCAAACCGGGATAAACTGGGCTGGAGGGGCTGGTGTAGTAGGGTTTGAACTAGAAATGACTGGCAACAGCTTCCCCTATGACACAGAATAGTGTCCTCAATGAAATAGTTCCAGGTAACAGGTCAAAAACATGAACCACAGTTCATTAACCAAACATATTATCAAACATTAGTCGATAAATGAACACTACCACTCATTAGTACTGAAACTGGAGCTGCAATGAGTCAAAGAAATATGGTTTAAAATGTACAGTATGTAAGATTTATTTAAAAACACATTTCTATGCATTGAACTTTGAAGGGTTTGTGTTATTCCAATATGAAACATTTCAAACTGTTCTACATCAAATTAGCTTCGGTACAGTATTTGTGACTGTATTGCGGGACCCATCACCATATTAACCCACATTTACAATTTTACCAAGAAATGCCAAATTATACTGCAGTCTGCTGTTTAAATAACCACAACTATGAATTTCTGATTTCATATACAAGATGTTTCACTGACCTTGGTGCACTAAATGCATTCAAGCCAAACATGCATCCAATAATGAAAGACATGTCCTCATTGTTATACCACAATGCACTTCTTATGCTTCCACTATCTCACAATGTTCCTGTTTACATATTCCTTAGTTTTAATGCTTCATTATCCTATTCTCACTATGTCATCATGTTATCATTATCACATTGTCAATAATACACTTTCACCTGCATGAAAAGTACTAAAAAAGATTTAGGTTTGATTGATTGATGAGATGTCCACACAAGATATATTTGTCATAAATATCTGTATTTGAATTACCAGACCTGAGAGGGATTTTATTTGACACAGTGCCTTGTGTTTCTTCAGTAATGGAATACAAAACTTTGGAATGATGTGTGGGTAAACTGAAATAGAGAATACCAAGTACCTGCATAGTGCTATAAAATGATTGTGACCTGTAACTGCCTGTAAGTTTCCTTTATTTCCGTCAGCCGCTTGCATGTATTCATTAACCATAATGACTCGCACCTGCGGTTTGTTCTGGTCGTCTTATTATAATATAAAAATAAACAAACCATACGTTTTAGAAAAAGAATTAAAAAACTATATATTTAAAGGAGACAGATTGAACAATCTGCTACAAATGAGTGTGAATAATAAAAGGAAACATAAATGTGACGTATTTGATGATAAATAAAACAATGGAGAGCAGTTTCATATGAAGAAACTTCCACGTCACCACCAAATGCTGCCTTTAATTGATATGAATTAATATGAACGTTTCAGTTCAATAACAAAAACAGCCTTAGTCCTACAAAGGTAAGATGGTTATTGTTGAATGTGCCACTTTCCACCAGGTCAAGACTCACATAAAGCTCCGTTAACCTTTACAACGCCATAAAACAACATCTCCTTCTAAATATACGCTCTCAATGCGCCATGACGCGCAGATCTTTTTTTTTTCTGTAAGTGTATTTCTCGCTGGGCTGTTATTTCTGCACAATGTTTCCCGGTGATTCAGAAACATCGTGATTTGCATCCATTCTGCTTCTCTTTTTGTTTGCACACAGCGGTGATGAAGTGGGGGGGGAGAAGCTAACCCCAGCTAGCAGTTAGCAGCCGAGATAAAAAAAAAAAAGAAAAGAAAAGTGCCGCTGGTTTGAATGGACGCCGCCGTGAGAGTAGAAAAGCCGCACAACACACCGCAGGCAGGACGACGCCGAGACAAGTGCACGGTGGAAAGTGAGAGGAGAGAGGTGTTTTTTAGCACGGATAACGCCACTGACCTTTGCAGACAGCCCGGGCTCAGTCTGTGTGCAGCAAACACGAACTTTCCGTCGACCCGGAAGATGTCCGGCGGAGGGATACATTTATCATTGGATCATATCAGAGGACATCCGACACATGTGAAGAGGCATTAAAAATCAGCCACACAGCGAACTGCATGCATTTATCATAAAGCAAATACACACACACGCAGAAACAGACACACACAAAAAAACACGTTTGTATTCGCTGGCAAGAAGACATCTGCAAATTATATATGATCAAAATATTATTCGGTGCTCAGCTTATGTGAAAGGTTATGTCTATTTGCAAGCATACGTGTGCAAAAAGATGCACAAAAAACAATATCGGATTAAATAATTACTTATATTTAATGAGATATATCTTTTAATACGCTCCACTAAAATGGAAATGGCGTCCAAATCTTTAATTTGAGACACAGAGAAGAAGCTGCAACTCTTTTTTATCTCCACTAAGTGGTGCAACAGTACAATTTACATCTCACACAGTCCATCCTGCCTCGATGACTGAGACAAACACTCTATTCACATCCATCCATCTTCTACACTGCTGATATCCTGTCGAGGATAACTGGACTGAATCCCAGTTTACCCTGGGCGAGGGCAGGATACACACAGGGATATACCTGGAAGAGTTCACCAGGTCATATTGCAAACACACAGACAGACAACCACACAACCATATTTACACACCTATGGGTAATTCAGTATAACCAATGAACTTCATAAGCATGTTTTTGGACCATGGGAGGAAATCGGAGTATACCAGCAGGAAACTCACACATGGGGAGAACATGCAAACTCCACATAGAAAGGCCCTGGCTGCACACAGAAAGGCCTTGGCTGATATTTCTCATATTACTCAGAAAGACCCGCGATCCAGAACAGAGCCAGGAATAATCTCACTGTGATGCAGGAATGCTACCCTACACCCTTTGCATTAACCAGTGATCCATCCTTCTGGTCCTTCTTGGTCCAATAAAAGGAACAGACAGACACAGAAATACTCACTACAAATCACTCATTACAATTAATTTTGTTGTAACAGGGAAGCATGTAAAACATTGATAACAGTAGCCCTCCAATCTTGGTATTAAGTTCAGCCATGACCTCTTGTGGATGATCTGGGTTTAGAAACAGGTAGATGGAGTGCTGTAATACTTGTCTTTTGATCCATTCACACACCTTTTTATCTAAACTAGGATTATGGAAGTTTTGACATTTTTCAGTTTGTGCCATTGGTTTCCAATCCTGATCATGGAGTTGCATTACCCTGCATGTGATTGGTCCAAACACACATGAAGTAAATTAACTTAGCTCTGCTGAAAAGCCACTCAAAAAGCAGATACCTTCCGGCTCTAGCTTTAATCTTGTATATTTCCTTGTGTTTGTTTGGTCTGATAAAATTCAATGTTGCTTTTATAAATGAAGAAACCTGAATGACAATCTGTATTTTGTTTTTAAATCAGAAATTGTAAGTATATTAAACTGTCATTGTATATATTGTTTCACTCATGTTTGTATGTGGGCCGTCTCTCTCCCTCCCACTGTGGACAGACTTAATGACTGGAGCAACTTTTAGAACATGTGATGAAATGTGAGTTACATTGTGACGTACATTGTGTTTACAAGAAACTTTATTTGTTATGCTGCCCGAAACACATGTGAAACTTTTCTGATTACCTTTTAAGTGAAAATTGTTAATGAAAAACAATAAACTCAGTTCACACTTTTACGAGAACGTTGCTATTTCATCAAAGTATCTCCTTTTCTGCTTTCATTCATTGTACAATATTAAATATATCCACCTCCAGGCCTCTATATGCGCTGCATACACTATGAATACTATATTTCTTGCACGCACTGATCATCTGGTTCTCTTTATCAGGCTCAGTGAGTGGAATGCATTGTTGTTCCGCCTGGTTTTCATTGTACGGTGTTCCCTGCAGACACTTTACTCACATTCTTTCTTTTTTTCACATTCATATTCTTTCTTTTTGACCTATTTGATGTTGTTTTCTCCAACTCTAACATTAAAACCATTCACTAACAAACCTGGTAACTTGCAGATCAAGAAGAAAGTTCAAGGATATCTTAAGAAGATGAATCTTTAAAGTGGATGAGCTTTTGTCGAACCTTGCAGTGTGCAGCATGTGTTATTTTCAGTATGTGTTTTATTATCAAAAAAACATCCCCACATTCTCTTGAAGGCCCATTGGATTCAAATGCTTCTTTTTTTTTACTTAATGGAAATGTGAATTCTTATCTTTACCCACCCTCACTTCCAGAAATGTTGGTACAATGCACATGAATGCCATCTTTGGAATGTGGATTCTACTTAAATCCTACATTTGAATGAAAATACCATAAATACAACATACAACATTTAATTTTACTCAAAACTTATGAACTATTTAAATATTTTGAGATGCTGTATTTTCTGATTTACTATTAGAATAAAATTACTGCAAATATTTCACCTTATGTGTAATAAATCTAAAATATAGGGAAGTTTTACTGAATGGAAACAAGGGAAAAATAAAAAAAGTGGTGTATCCCGATACAAAAAGTAAAGTATTGTTAAAGCAATAAATAACATTGTGAATTTGAAACCTCTCCAGTTGAATTCAGGTGAAATCAACTGAAGGTGGTAGAGATGATCCCGGATTGCATAATTGTAATACACAGTTTGTGGCATAGACTCTAAGTTTTCAAAGTGTTGAGAAAGACTCCCCCTGACAGGGACCTGAGAGCTTAATGGAAAGCGCAGTGAGAAAAAGTTGAGGGTGAGGGGAATGCCTTTTCACAGTATATAAAAAAGTAAGCATAGAGTTAAATAAATTATATATGATATGACAAGGTTTAGTGTAAAACGGTCATTGCAACAGTTGCATGTATAAAAAACCTTCCAGGTAATTTGAATTAAAAGTGTTTTTTTCTTTTAAAAGATTCTTGATGATCAAAACAGCAATTGATAAAATTATCCTCTATTCTGAGAAAAAAAAAAACATGAGCAAACGATCACAAACCTAAAATTACATCTTGATATGAGATAAAGCATGTGCATCATAAACGTTTGAGGGGGACAATGTGGGTCAAGCTCGATGATAGAAACTCATCCTGCACACCTGGAAATCATCCTTGTTCATATATTTAAGAAGGTGAGATACTTGTTTTAGGAGTGGTTTTTGGAAAAGATAAACACTTTCCTGGTCAAATTCTTTCAGTTTTTACTGCCTTTGGCCAAGAATCACCTCAAGGGTCTAGTTCAGACTATTCTCAGCATCTGTGGGCAGTCTGGGATATTTATGGTTTCTGCAGGAACTGGCTACTGCTGTTGTCCTTCATTTGAAGCTAAAAAATGCAGAGTGACATGTGTTTAAATCAAAACTGACAGCCAATCTTCACCTGGTGGGATAATGTGGGAGGGATCTCGTTGTCGCCACCTCGCAGGCACGTTATCTGTTTTTGACCCCACTCAAGTGAGGTCAAGAGGTCAGATGCACCTTCTCAGTAATGCTCCTAAGGCCCTAGCAGCTGCTTTCACCTCCTGACTAAACGTGAAGCCTGGAGCGCCACTAACTTTTCAGCTGTGCTAAAGCTTGTGTCAGTAAGTATGAATGTGCACGTGCACTAATGCGTGAAAAATATTGTCTGTATGACCATGTATTTATATACAGATTCACAAATCTTCAAAAAGCCCTTGTAATCCAAAAAATTGCATTTTTTGTTTACTATATGAGTGTGATCAATTGTTTTATTTGGTAATGGACACCACTGTGAGACAAAGCTGGACTACACAAAAAAAACAAAGGGATGATATGTGTGAAAGAGAGAGAGTGAGGGAGAGAGGGAGGTTTTGTTGCTGAAAAAAAAATCCTTTGAAGTTGCAGAAAATTCCAGGGGTTTCCTGTTAACGATGGTCGGGTTTTAATGTGAACCAGGACTCTGCAAGCAGAGCAAATGTCTCTCGCAGTCAGTCTTTCTGTGGCTGTGAGGGGTTAACATCGCCAGAGTCTTTGTTTTCCATTCAACTTTCAGATTCCAGATTTGATCCACCTGCTTTTTCTCTGGATACAAAGTGCAGCAGCCTGTAGTGAGCGTTGGATTTTGGACTGACAGCATGTAAACGGCTTTAATGGATATTTTGTGAGCTTTTTAAACTCTCAAATCAAACTATTGTTGTTTCCCTGGGGTGAAAACAAAACTACATGAATGCCAGACTTTTCCAGATGAGAACTTTTGAGCTGCTCAGCAGTTCCAGCTGACCACGACGCCAGTTTCACAGCTGTGTCACAGTAAGGATGTTTCATTTTTACACCTCACACTTTTTGTTGTTTTTTTCTACTTTATTGAGCCTCAGCTACCCAGGCTTGCTTAACGCCTGGTCGGGGATCCATGGAAGCAAGTCCAAGGACCAGTTGGATCCAAATGTAAGGGATTGGGGGGATTATTCAGACCTCCCTCCAGGTGTCGAGCATGGAGTAGGACTGGAAGAAGAAGATAACAAGCATGGAGACAACAGGGGAGTCGAAGAGTCATCTTCGAACCTCGCTCCAGAGCTGGACTTCTTGGCTGACTTTGCAGGCAAGGATAAATAATCAGATCAATTAAAGCATGTGTGATTGACTTTCACCAAACTTACTGTTTCTACAACCTTCCCATTCACCCTCCAGGTAAAAAGCGGCTATGGGTGATCACAGCTCCTTCACACAATGACCATTATCTTCGCATGATGGAGAAACAGCTTGAAGATACAGAGCAGGTACTACATTACTCAAACTAGCTACTTTTTTCGGTTGTGTTTGGATCGATGGATTCAGAACTTGCATGTCTTTGTCTCTTTCACTCTTTCTCATAGAAAGGTCTGAACTGCCGCTTGGCAGAAAGAGACACCTTCATTATAACGATCGTGCAGAATGCCATGATGGAAGGTCGGATCCAGAAAACGACTCTTCAAGGGGAAGCCACGGTGGAAAGTTTGGATCCTGACACTGTCACCAAACTGCTGCACCACGTGGAGCTCAACAGCCAAGTATCTATCAACATTTCAATTCATCTTAGCTCATTGACTGCTATTGTGAGTTTTCCATTGACATGTTTTGGGTTTGTACTCACAATCTCAGGAGTTCAACATGCTGGTAATGAAGAAGAACCTGCGGGTCAGTGAGCGCTTCCCTTATCCGGTCCGCACTGAAGCGATTTTGGAGCTTATTGATCAGTTTCCACTGAGAAAGTTGGAGAAGATGACCAGAAAAGGACCCAATATGAGGTTTCATTATACTATTAGTCTCTTGAACAAACAAGTGTTTTGCAAGTTATTTGAGCCCAATCTAAAGAAGTAATGGGGATTATAAATCATAACTTAAAGTCGGTAAAAAGTGTTCAGTGATGCTCAAGACTAATAATTACTGATATTAACAATTGGACAAATAATTACACAGCTGATGAATGAAATCAGTTGAGAATAGACACAATAACTGAGATAATAGAGACAAAAACATCGAGTTCAACCATTATTTAAGAAACCAACAATAACAAGAATTTGTATTCAATTTCGAAAAACAATTCTTTGAGTGGGTCCTGATGTTCTCTGGTAGCTATGATTGCTTTAATTGTTCATCTCAACATATTGTATTTGAGTCGATTTAGGGCCATCAATTGATGTGAAATACAAGAGACATTCAAAATTCTTTTCTCAACCGGTGCACCATATTTCAGAAAGATGGGCTGATAACGGATTCTTTGGGAATGAAAGGCACACTATTCACTTTAAGATCACTTTAAGTGCAAATCTTGATTTGGCTGTTGGGATCCATTAGTAATGATAAGCATTGTGGAATTGCTATATAAACGCTTTTTACCTTGACAGTCGAGGTCAAGTTGGCAAAAATCTACTAGTTTATAGTTTAGTTTTACTAGTAGAGTGGTCAGTATCATTGTTCAGGCTTGTTTTGCAACTAGCTTGACTAGAATGTCACTCGTATACAAACCTGAGTAACTAGAATGGCATAAATGCTCAAATTGCTTTTCACATGTCCTGCAACTGTCATAACTGTTCACTTATTTAATAACTGAATTGGTCTTTCCATTACATTTTCATAAAAAAAAAAATGCAGCAGTTTATCATAAGAATTAACATGCGTTATGTTGACAACCATTATACACATTTATTGTGTTTCTTGTTTCAGGTGTAAAAGCACAAAAAAGAAGCTTGTGGTTAAAAAGATGAAGAAAAAGATGGTGCTGAGCCCACAGAGGCGAGGAAATGTGACTTCTGTTATGGCAATGCAAAGGAAACCTCCTCTGGATAAAAAAGCTGCTCTGAAGAGTAAAATCCAGGATATACTGAATGGGCGGTCGAGATTTGTCATCCGTATGACTCCTTCTGCAGGATCTCAGAGGGTGAAGGACCCCAGCACTGTGGATCGGGTGACTTCTAATGCCCGGGAAAAAGAAAAAGTGTCCAGTTCTCCAACTGTTTCAAGAAACGAGGATATAAAGAAAGCCAGGTGCTGCTGTTTTCTACATGAACATTTCACCGGTTATGTTTTGATTAGTTTATCTGGTGTATCATGATTTTTCTATGTCCTCACACCAAATTAAGATTTTTATTGAGGCTCCTTTGTCTTTTTATTTTTATTTTAGGCCTGACTCACCAGTGGAAGAAAGAAAGAACAAACATGCCGAGCAAAACAATGAAGATAAAACTAAAACAAATCAAAAGATGGACATACAGGAGAAACAGAGCTCTAAGAAAAAAGGCAAAGGGAAAAAAGGGAAAAAAGGGAAAGGAAGAGGGAAAAAGTCCAATAAAGAGGCAAGTGAGAAAGATAAAACTGCCCTGAAGGAGTTTTTGGATGGTTTAAAAGGCACAAGAAGGCTGATGGTGAGACCTTTTCCAGACTTTTAGGCATTTGTGTCTGTTTTCTTTCACATTTGTCTTAGTGCCAATCTTTTTTTTCTCCTGGAATCTGCATTATAAATGTATGAAAAGATTTAAGGAGACCCACTTGCTACCTTCTGTGTCATCTCCCAACAAGGTGATATCCACACCCAGCCATGATGCAACACTATACATCCAGCAAAATGAGGAGAACAAGAAACAACACTGTCAACTAGCAATCAGGAAGATCACTTTGGTAACTCTTGTTGGTGAAGGGAGCCAAGCCACGCTCACGCTGGAGCACCAACAGCTGGGTAAGAGGCACACATTTTTTGCTTGTGTCACGTGCATCTAAATATTTTTGTCTGGAAAATTTAGTTAGCACTTCTCCAAAGTGCCCCCGCAACATGACAGGTGCCGCAAATAAGTAAAAAGTTGTAAATGGGGAGACGAAATCACCACAAAGAGATAAAACGGCAGTCAACACACTGCAAATGATTTGGCACTTGCCACGATTCAAAATCCTATTTTTAGACATGATAGATGATTTGGCTTGTTTTAAAAGTTATTTACTTGTTTTTAGTCCTTGCTTTTACAGTATAATCTTAAATCTAGATTTAAAAATCTTATTTCAAGATTTCTTATCTAGTAAAATTTACTTGAGTATTCTCTCAAATTTAGTATTTATATCCTATATTTGGGCTACCCTTACGTGCAGTTCATATTTCTCTGAAGGTCTGAACTGAAAATACCTCAGAAACATGTGTAAGTAAATTTTAATACTCACCAATAGTTCCTCAATTAGCATAATTTTAAAATGGTTTTCTTGATCTCTTTTGTTTTTGAATGGGCTGAAACTACGATGTTAATACTTGATAACAAAATAATAGAAACCTCTGACCAACATAACAAATTCAAACATCTGACAGTCAATGTAGTATTCGTAATGTTCAACAATTGTATGTGAGGTTGTGCAAGTTTGGGGTTTAATTAATGTCATTGCTTCTTATTGCAGAATGTTCCTCGCATTTCTTATTTTCCTAAATGAAACATGTACCACATGCTTTGTTTCAGAGTCAGAGCCTCGACTCAGTGACCAATCCGACCAGCTTTCCAATCCAGACCTGATCTCTCTGCTGAGGACGGAGCTCGGCTTATCATCCTCTGACCTTTTTTCAATGACAGTCACTGATTATGACATCAAATCAAATGTAAGTTATTCTCATTTGAGATCCCATTATGTGTAGTTTGATAAGTAGAAATGTTTTTTTTCCTAACACTGCTACAGTTGATTTAATTTCTGTTTAGTTCAGTTTACCATTTGTTAGGATAACTGAGCACAACTGCAGTTGTTGGGACAGAAAACATACTTTCCAAAGTGTTCAGAAACCAACCTATTTTTCTTTTTTACAAGTGGAGTACAAGAGTTTACCTGCTTGGAGTGATAACATCAAATATAATTTTCTCTCAGGACTTTTCAGGCTCGTCCTGGACTCATCAGCCACCATGGTAGCATGTCAAGATAGGTTTTAATCTGGGTTATCATGGTTGCAACAGAAAGGTCATCAGCCATAAAAAAAATAAAAAATAAAACTATACATATAAGTCCCTTGTAACCTTGAAACCCTTGTAGAAGGGAGAAGATAAAAGGGCAGTTATCTTTTGAACATTTTAAAATGATTTCACCTTTTTGTTTTTTGAAAAGAATCCATTACATATAGTCAGAGCTATGCTGCAATTTGACAAATACCAAAAATATAAATGCTTTGTCTTCTGTCCTTATTTTTGTAAGAACTGTTGTACATGTTTCTCTTAATGACTAATCAGATTTTGTCTTTGACCTCACAGAGAGTTTTTGAGGCTCCTCCATCAAGCTCAGCTTTGTTTGAGTACATTGACAACTTTCCCTCGAGGCACTCGGAAAAAGAGAAAGAAAGGAAGATTCCCTCAGTCTGCTCTAAAGATGCACAAGAGCCAGTGGTTGAAAACTCACTGCTCAGGTAGAGTCATGTATCAACGATTGCAGCTTCATCAGACAACTCATTTTAAACAGTCCTCATTGGTGGAAGTGACTCATGTGTATCTGCTCCTGTCTATATACAATGGGTGAATAACAACACCACAACATTTCAGTCTTTCAGGTATTCAGTCTTTTCATTTATGTCTAGGTTCATGTCTAAGAGGAGACTGTTGCTCATCTCTGCTCCTTCTGAAGATGATTACTCTCTCCAACAACAGCTCTCTGCTCTCAATGGTCAGGGGTGTCACCTGGGTGAGTGACACAACACACTAATACTGCTTTTGTGCGACACAGGAGTATTGCAGTAGTTTCTCCCCGCTCAAAACGCAGGGAACCAAAGGTAGTAGGACCAATTATATTTGTCATTACTGGAAGGAAAGGTGTAGTGAATACAAATCATATACAGTAAGAAAAAACTGAAAATGTTCTCTATTCCAGCAAAAAGAGGTGGCTGTTGAACAGACCTGAATGTCTTCAATCTGTTTTAAGTTTCTGTAATATTTTTTGGTTTGTTGTTCTTCAGAAATTATCACGATCTTCACTTTTTTTGTGTTCACTATTCAATCAGCCATTTGTCTTTTTAATGAGATGATGATAGTACCCAAAACTTAACACATAGGCAATGTAAAGAATAAAAACAATTCATTAGCTTGATGATTAAAATGAAAAGGATCATATTAGGTGTAATGACATAATGCGCAACCCAAAATATTGCATTATATGTAACAATATTGTCCGGTGATTTTCTGAGCTTCGCTACCATTAATATTTAGTTCTTCCCGCTAAACTACAGTTTCTTGGATTTTTTCATAGGTATTCGTCACTTTGCCATGTTGAAGTTGACAGGAAGTGGGCAAAAAGCAGCAGGAACTGTTGAGCTTTTTCCCTTGAATGGTAAGTGTTTTGTGGAGAAACTAGGATTCATTGACAACACTGTCGATATCCATTTGAAAACACGCTGATGTAATTGTATAAGCGTTTAAGACTAAATGTCATCATCCAATGTCATGATGTAGCTATCAGAAAATGGGTGAAAATGTTTAGTTATCCCAACTACTTCATTTATTTTCATTGTTTTCTTCACACTATGTTACAGAAAGTGTACAACTAAGTTTTTAACATTTGTCCAGGTCGTAGTCAGAGTGAAGTTGAGACACTCTCGCGTGAGATGGTCAACAATCTTAGAGACCAGCTGAAGATCAGCAAAGACTACTTCAGCATGCTGGTGGTGGGGAAGGATGGCGATGTTAAGGCCTGGTTCCCGTCACCCATGTGGTCCCTGGATAATGTCTATGACCTGGTGGACTCAATGGAGCTCCGCCTGCAGGAGGAGAAGCTGCAGAAGAGGCTAGGGATCCACTGTCCCGAGGAGAGAGGAAGAGGAGATAACGAGGAGGAACACTACGGTGGATACGAAAGACCAGAGGATTCATACTTGTATCACCGATCAGAGGAGTGACGAAAGAAAGGAGAACAGAGGAAGGTGTATCCAAATTCTTGAGAAGAAACAGGAATGCAGCAACATGTGGATTTGACACAAGCAAACAAATAAACAATGAACTCAAAACATAGTTTTAGGACTGAGTTTGTAAAATCTTAAAAAAAAAAAAAAAAAAAAAAAAAATATTTTTTTTTTTTTTGTTT
>OMNM01016014.1:32679-43175 GCA_900302745.1 Parablennius parvicornis | reverse complement strand
GCAGGATTTAATCCGTATATCGTCATCGGGTCGGATGTCTGCATCGTTTAGTTTTTTTTTTTTAACTAGAGCTCGATTTTGGTCCTTTTCAATCTCACACATAGAAAATGAGCTAAAAATGACTACAAAAAAGATTCAGACGACATAAAAAGTTATTGTTCTTTAGAAAACAAAGAAACAATTATAACAGTCTCTTGCTATGTTTCCTATGCAGGTTATTTTTGCTGTTGTCACAGGTTTCAATCATGCCAAACGGAAGTTGGACACTTGAGAAATTCCAGACTGTACTTTGTGCTTTTCTTACGGATCCCCAGACGTGGGTGGTAAACATTTCAGGCGGAGTGCAGCTTTCTGCAAGGGAGTGATAGTCTGGCTAAATTATAGTTTACACATACAAGCAGATTTGGCCTTACCTGTTGCACATTCCCATATTGTCTTTGCCTTAAATTGGTCATTATTCAATTTACAAGCCTTCAAATTGCATTTTATCCACCAGCTTTCATTATAATGTATTCATTTCGTGTAAAAGCAAAATGCATTTTACCAATATTTTTCTTTGTACAGTAATCAGAGTTTAGTAGATTAATATCGTCAAAGCACAATACTATTGAATCAAAGTGGGCCTCCAAATTTAAATTATATATATTCAATATACAGTAATTTCCTAAGTCACATTTCCTTTTTCTAAAAAGACTAACTTTTTTTGCATAATGAAATTCATAATATCACAACAACTTTGCTGGGTGATTTATTTTTCTTCATAAGTTTTATAACTCTGTATTATACAAATAAACAAACAGAAAAACCCCTAAAAATAAACTGTGTAATCAGGTTGGTTTCACGTGTCCCCAGGAGGTAGGTGAATAAAAGCAGACGTAGAAGTCTAGTGGTCGTTCCCAACCTTGATTACGTTTCTTCTGTAGTGGAGCGCCGGTGTGGCATCGAGACGGAGCGACAGGCCGAGCCGTTTAGATGTAGGCTTCCTCGTTGGCAGGGTTCTGACTCTGGCTCTCTGTCTGCTGGTCTGGGCCATTTTCCTGAGCCTTCATCAGTGCCAAAGGCTTGATCATCATCCGCAGACGCTGCGGACAAAGAAACGGTAAACTTAGTGTGCCGGCTGGGAAGTTTACGCTCACAAGCTGTAACAAAACCACACCAGCTCCACAGCTGCGAGCTTGATGAATGCGTGCCGTCAGGGTCGGAGTGTAAACATTGCTGGATAGTACAATATTACAAGACTTTTATGCGTTTTCTTCCCCCAATATGTGCAATATCTAATTCAAATACACTTTCCCAGCAAAACTTCCTGAACTTATTGAATCCGGCAAATGTTCCCGATTACGGTTGGTGTTGGACATGAGCTCTGCAGAAGGAATTTTTTTTTTTTTTTTTTATGGCGTGTTTGTGAAACTGAGCCGGGCGCAGAGCACTAATCAGCTGGCTGATTGCTACAATTAGACAATCAGCCATCAGCTGGTTCGGCAGGATCTGACACCTGCACATCGCCTCTGATCGCCTCTGTTACGCCGCCTGCAATTACTCCCCATTTATTCTGTCAGCTCGGGCTATAAAGCCGAAATCTGTCACCGGGGGACTGTGTCAATTTAAGCTTATCATTCAGCGCATTGTGGATGACTGCAAATCAAAAAGATGTTAATGTTAATAGTGCACCGGAAAGAAAGTGTTAGGAGGCATTGATCATCAGGCCAATAAAGATGCAGCATGGCTTTGTGCTGCATACGAACGTAGGAAGGCACTGAGAACTCATCAAGAAATGTTCAGCAGAACTAATTAAAATTTCTGATTTTACTAATCCTTTTATAGTCATTTTCCCACTAATGACAATTAATTTGGGTTTCACCCAGCAAGTTGTTTTTGTTGGTTTCTTAAAAAAAAAAAACCATCCACTCACAGTGATGCACAGAACAAAATGACACTGGGCTGAGCTCAGCACTTTCTCAGGTTTATTTTGGATGTAAAAGTACAAATTTAATTACAAATTTCCATCTCAGGTACTTCAGCCTTTCGGTAGAAACCATGCAGATGTAAATGAAGTTGAAAAAGACGTTAAGTGACTGTGTTTATGTGAATTACAAATTTAAGGTGACCTCAAACGTTCATCCAAGCTTACCGAGTAGATTAAAATTAATCTTCTTCTAAATGTCCTAAGGGCTTGTGTTTTGCATTTACATCATATTATCCTCATCCCAAAAAATCCATTATGTTCATATTTTAGATTGTTGTGCCATACGGTAAGTAACAATAGTTTGGTTTGAGTTAAAAAGAACAATTTACATACTAAGTAATCCACCTAAAACTCAACATGCGCTGCCTTGCAGAAGATTAAAATTCAAACCAAAAGATGTGTGAAGCTCTGAGAGATGGCTACAGCCATGCACGCGTTTCAAAGAATTCATCTTTATTTATCTATCTATATTATAATTTCAGCATCTTGCAGCCCAGTTAGCTGGATTGATTAAGTTTGAAAGTATTTCCCAACCCTGAACAAATATCGTAAAGCTTATTCTTACCTCTTTGTATGTGCCTTTGAGTGTGAGGAACATGTAGCCCATGTAGCCGGGGATGAGGATCATGGAGGAGAGGGCCATGCACCAGCCGACCCCCTGACCCCAGGACGGGAACACGTAGTCGCCCAAAGTGAGGGGAACCATCTGCACTGCACTGAAAATGAAGACTCCCTGGACACCAAATAAATAAGGATGTAATGTTTAATAGCCAAATTAGAACATAAAAGGATGAATATCATGGTTATGTTTATCTACAGCAAGCATAGAAACACGGCAGTTTCAAAAGAATGTGTGTCATTATTCTCAACTATAGAGCAATTGATGAGCATGGCTTAAGAAAGGGGTTTTCACATCATGAGAGGATGAGATATAGCCAACGTTGATTCCCCCTAAATTCACACCAAGTAGTCATTTTTTTCTTTGGTATTTCATTTTACACATACGGCATTCTTGGGAGCTGATGGTGGTCAAGGGTCAAGGGTCATGCTCAGGGAGCCACTGCAGTGACACGTCAAACCTGCAAACTAACAATTGCTTCTGCAGCCCCCAGGCCACCGCAGCTCCATGAACCAATGATTGCGGCTGCCACATGTAAGGCGCTCTATCCATCCACTTAGAGCAGTTTGAGGCTCAATGTTTTGCTAAAGGACACTTTGTCATAGGGAAAGTGGAAAATGGGGAATCAAACCTACAATCTTCCGATCGAAGGACAACCTTTCTACCGGCCAAGCCACAGCTGATAAGATCACGAGGCCTGATAAGTCTTCATATATAGCTGACAGTCATAACTTGTTGCAGTATTGGTTTTTCCATTAAAGCATAATTAATCATTCAATTCCACTTCGTCACTCTGAAAATGAAAAAAATTTAGTTTTCATTAAGAAAATATAGTATAAATATACCACCCAAAGTTTCAGCCTGTTATATACTTTGATATGATTTAACCGAAAATAAATTACAAGATAAAGATGATGGTAGGAAAAAGCTAAGATTTTACTTCCTGCTGTGAACCACTGGATGAAGCTGTAATAATAATAATAACAAAAATTGTTCTTCCATCTAGAACCTCGAAAACCTCCACAGCTGGTTTATTATTATGTTATTTTTTGGATACTTCTGAATCAAACTTGCAAGCTGAGGTAAGATAAGACTACTTACAGCCACAATGAGAGGGGTGAAAACCACCCAGCAGGCTTTCCACCACAGGCAGGGCCTGTAACCCACCATCTCCTCAATGTTGTCATAGAATTTGTTTGCACCTGAAAGCACAAAAGATGAATTAATCATGTGTGTGATATTAGATTCAATCATGACTTCATGTTTTTTTTTTTTTTGTCTGCATCACATCACATATGCACTGTTTATCTCCCGACGTAAACGTTGCTCACCGTAGAACCATGAAATTGAGATGCACTCAAAGAAGACCAGGAAAAGCAGGGACATCCCACTGGCGGAGTAGTAGTCAAAGAGCTTGAACACATACAGTCCGCCCTGTAAGGGAGGGAACGAGGCGAGGGAGAAGGACATGATGAGATGGGTGAAGGCAAAGGGACGAAACATTGAAGAAGCAATTATTTTCATGTGCAGGACAGTGCAAGACCCGGTCAGCTGGAAGGACTCGGGCGAGCGAGAGCACCAGCCACTGTGGCTGGTCCGAGTTAGTCATGTAGGTTTTCACTGCGCACTTGTGCGACACACATCGGACCAGACACGAAGAAAAGCCCGTGTCTAGTTGTTTTGCACCGGGAAGGTCATTCAGGGAATGAGTTGCTGTTTGTCCCTTTTGTGCTCATTGAAGTTGGATGTACTTTGTGCTGCTCCGAGCGGAGAGGAAAAGGCCGTCTTATTCTAACAGGGTGGAATCTGTGGTGTGAAAGGGAGACGGCGGAGGCCAGAAGAGAAGCACTCTCATTCTCATTTCCAAGATTCACTCGAGCTCAAGTTACTCCAAATAAAATATGAAAAAGAAGGTGAAGTAGCATTTTGTTTTCAAACTCCTGAGACGTTTCTCATGTGAAAGTTTGAACAAACTGTCACACGAGAAAAACATCTTCTTTAGACAGTTTTAAGAAGTTGTTTAGCGGAATTATATCCAGTTTTGGAAGGTCTACACCCGACCTGAACCAGAGTTTGAATCCCTCCTCACAGTGTCTGTATTATCTTTTTCTCCACTTCTGTCTGGTTCTGTGGGTTTCTTCCTGTTAAAAGCGGGGTTTTTAAAATCTTATTTATTTCCACTCTCTCCTCTGCTTGTCAAGTAGAATTGTTGGTTTTTCTCTGTAAAAGTGCCTTGAAATATTGTGTTGTATTTGGCACTACAGAAATTGAATTGAATTGAATTAATTTTCTTATCATATTTTGCTTGACCTCATTGTGAATGTTTTTTTTTTTCTAGGTTCTCAAATTTGCTCCCACAATCCACAGTAATACATTTCAGTTTTCACCAGTGTCTTCAAATTGCGTGTAAAACTTGAGTGTGTTACTGTCTTTCTCTCTAATTAATGTGTTAATTAGATTAATACATTAGATTAATGCATTAATCTAATTAATACATTAGATTAATTTATCTATTAATCTAATGTATTGATCCAATACATTGGATTACACCCTAAGACTTGGAGCAGGAAATATAGAAAATAAATGGAAGGACAATCAACACTCATAATCACAATGAAACTGGCTATGCTGTATTTTAAACTATCTAGAGCCAATAAATTATTGTATATTTACATTTCTTAAGCAAAGTACCACATGGAGTCATTTAGCTTTGTGCTAAATCTGGTGCAGCCATCTTTTTAATGTCACTGCACATTGTCCTTTAAATAAATCAAATTCAAATTCAAGGAAAATCTTGTTTCACTTTCGCACCTTGTATGTGCTCTGAAGGTTTCATCATTTGTCATGTAATGTTTCACAAGTTCAAAAAGCAAAGAGTTTGAATATGTCCAAATGATTGGCACTTCATTTTTTTATAGCAGTACAAGCAAACACTGTTCAACATAATTTAAAATGTTTTGTGTATTCTTCATATTTTGTTAAATTTGGACCATCCATACAGTTCAGTTCAGAATATTCATTTAAAAGAAACATTCTTATTTCTATATATTTCTAAATATTTCTTATTTCTAAGAAATTCATTATTACGATCGTATCTTTTAATAATCCAAGAGTCAATATCTCGGCAGTTTTCTGCATTACAGGTGGACACATTTAAAACTAAGCAGTTGGGAATCCTGTGATGTTTTTAACAACTAGAGAGAAAACAAATGGGTGGGGGGGTGGAGGTGCTTTGAACCTTTTCAGTGTTTGCTGAGTAAAACTTGACGCTAAATGACCTGAACTGGTTTGGCTGGGAACTGCAGTCTCAGGAGTATGGCCTTGTGACCTTTTCACTTTACATGCTGAATTTCACACAAAGGCCACTCTACAGGTTGAGTTAACACTCTTACAGGTTCACAGGTCAGCTACTGAGATGAAGGCAGCCCTGTCCTGAGGGGAAAGAGCCTGAATCAAACAGCGAAACGGCCACCTGAAGGTGTCTCACAGGTTTGCTGCATCATCATTTTACCTGTGTGATGTTGGACAGGCCGATGATGTAAGAAACCAGGCAGACGACTGCGATGAAGAGCTCCCGGCGCTTTCGGAGAACATGAGGGAATTCATCCACCAGGGCGGTGATGAAGCCTTCCACCGTGCAGAACTGGAGAGATTTACAGAGCCATGGCGAAACTGTTACGTAATACACCGCTGTCACAATAGAAAGCATTGCCACAGTTCAGGATGCGAGGCAGAGAGATGTGTTGTGGTCAATTTCTTTAGACACAATATCGACGTTTACAACAAGGAAGAATGTAGCTTCGATGTAACATTTTTTTAGTTTTGCTTCTGGAAAAACGAGGCTGCATCAAACAAGGCATCTGTTACGTGACAATATAATGATGTTATGCAAAATTAATCAGGAGATTTTTGAGTAAAAACATATTTTAGCCATTTGAAAGTTTAACACACAATACCGACACCAATAAATCCATCTAGCCGGTTTTCATCAACCAACTCACCGCACGTTGGACACAAGCACTTAATGTCACATAAACAAAGTGCACAATGAATGAAAGAAGAGTCTCCATTGATTATGAGAATATAGTTTTTGAGCAGAAGCATAACAAATAGGCCTAGATTCATTGTTTTTGTCAGAATAGCCATTAGATAATCTTTACCTGGCTGTCAATTCCCAACATCAGCAACATGGAGAAAAAGAGAATAGCCCAGAGTGGAGAGATTGGCAGCTGGGTGACGGCCTCAGGATATGCCAGAAAGGCCAAGCCGGGCCCTGATGAATGTAAATTTTAAAGTTGCTGTTATTTTTAATGGACAACAGGGCAATAAAACAAAATCGCCTAATTACCTTTAACAAGTCATGACAATTAACAGTAAATGGAATCCTAAAAATCTTCGCAATCATTTTTATCAGCTTTGACGACAGAAACTGTAAAACTGAGGAAAGAAGAGTTTAAATCCAATGTGTCATTGAGGGAAAAAGTGCTTTCAATGTCAGACTTTAAGTATTTAGGACAGTTTTACAAAATGACATAGCAATTTACCCTTCGAATAAATCCCCATAATATGAATTTACATATATTATCTGATTGAAATAATCCCATACTTAGCTTTTTTTTTTTTTTTTTGCAGTAGCTGTGGTTGAAGTGTCACTTGCTTGTGCCTTTTGTCACTATTGAGTTTGAAAATTGATTGCAATTACCTGATGCTGCCACATCAGCGATGGGTCTCTTTGTTATGTTGGCCATGAATCCCACGATGGAGAAGATGACAAAGCCGGCGAACATACTGGTGAAGGAGTTGATGCAGCAGACAATGACAGAATCTCTGTAGGGGAGAGACAAAGCACAAGGCAGCCATTGTCACGCTTATATCAATTCCTTATCAACCCGTCACACACTGTCGCGAATTGTCGGGGGCGAGTTGGGGATGGGGGGGAGGAAGGGAAAGGTGGAAAGCCATTTTGCATCCTGCGGCAGCACAGAGGCTTGAATACGTCTATATCGATCTGCTCTTCCAAAATGGCAGCGAGCCCCGGTAATTTCCTCACAGTGATGATCACAGATTCACATAATTGTGCTGCTGTCCAGTTTTAACCCCACAAGGACATGAAAGCTAATGCACACACCAAAATGCACCGTAGAACCAAGATAATAAAACAGGCAACACGACCGCCTGCCCAAATAGACCCAAAACAGACGATGCAGGGTGTTGAAACTAACAGCAAATATGATCTCAGTGAGAGACTTCCTCACCAGTTCAGTGCAGGTTTTTTTTAAATTTTTTTTCTTTTTATTTCATCTCAAATGGCAGTATTCATGTGGAGAACCTGTAAAGACTTCAAGCACCCACCTGTACACGTTGTTATGGAAGGTATTGTAGCTGCCGAGAGCAATCAGAGAGCCTAATCCCAGCCCGTAGGAGAAGAAGATCTGAGTGGCAGCATCAAGCCACACCTGACAGACATTGAAAGGAAAAAAAAAAAACCCCAAAGAGACACATTCTTAAACAGAAAGACCATGATACATGTTACTGTACTGCATACGTGACTTTTTTTGTTATCTAAGGCTGTATAATTGGCTGTACTGAGGCCTGCATGATGAGAAATCTATCTAAAAGCTATTTTGCTGCACTTGATCTTGTCCCTCTTGCTGACACCTGATTGTCTTGCTGAACATTCTCTAATGATCAATACTGCTTCCAATCAGACAATAGATAGGAGGCAAAGCAAACGTGATGTTTTGTGTCCATGAGCCAAATAACATTCTTTCTACTATCCGTTCTCAGAGTAATGAATGGAGATTGTTAATGACGCTGTCTGTGGATGTTAATATCAATGCTGTGTGCTGACAGGGCTTTTTTGGATGCGATTTAACAGGCACAAATCTTAATGACTCATTACAGTGTCCTCCTGGAGCATTTAAGACGCAGGGGCGCCGCCATGCCACATCCTTTTCCAACTAGCGGCCTGAGCAACGTCAGAACACGTCCCCTGCAGGAAGCCGAAGCAGAGCACGTACCTCAGACTGCTTGAGTTTCTCAAAGTCTGGTGTGATGTAGAAGAGGATTCCATCAAAAGCACCAGGTAGAGAGAGGCCACGGCAAAACAGGATGAAAAGCATGAAGTAGGGATACGTGGCTGAGAAGTACACCACCTAGTGGGACACAAATTCACCGTTAGGGAATAAAAATGATCTCGGCCACAAAGAACTAACACGCGATAATGACTGCATTTGGACTATTTGTTCTAAAAGGCAATAAATGTTATTTCAAAAGCTGATAAGAACCCTCAAGGCAATAACTTTCTGTGTTACTGTGGCACCATCCCCACAGCAGAGCACAGTGCCCTAGTCAACCATTCCCCAGAGGCAATATGACCCCTGAATGACTTGGTTCAGTACACTTCCAGTGCACCATTTTCCTCCTTATCAGAACTAATTTTCTCCTGTCCTGCCATCATCATAATTATTAAGTCATTCACGATCGACTCAACTGAAATGGAAAAAAAAAAACCAGCAGAGGTTTTGTCATTGAGGCTCACTACAGTGAAATGTGCTAAATCTTCCACTTCTCTGCCTAGCAAATAGAGTCTTTTCCTGCTGATTCTAATGTGGAAAGTAACAAATTACTGTTTTGAGTTGGTAGCTCAATGGGAAAATAAGGTTTGGTAGAATGTCAAACTTACTGCTCAAATAGCAAAGGATGCATTCAACTCAGATGTTGAAGAGGACAATGTTGCGCATACAACTCCTTTGTTTTAATCAGTGATGTAAAATTATTGTATTTCATGGAAGTGAACTTTAAAAAGTGTAACCTTGATCTACTATTTATCCTTATCCTACATCATAGACCTTTATGAGAGGAAAATGTGAAGTTAAAAATCCCTTCATATTTCCAATTTTATGCCCTCCGGCTGCAAGATGGAGGCCTGACAAATCACAGCATTTTTTTTTGTTTATTTGTTTCTGTCCTCGTCGTCTTCCACTACTTACTTTGCCTGTCCAGCTGACGCCCTTCCAGATACAGAAATAGACTAGCACCCATGCAATGGCGAGTGTGATGGCCAGTGGGATCCTGATCTCCCCGGGTTTCTCCAGACCATCGGTCAGCTGGTGCATGTTACGTCTGCAAGGGAGCAAGGGAGCAAAGTGGTCTCATTGCAAGCCACAAGGTCATTCTGGATTTTGTGTATGAAGCATGCATGACTCCTTGTTACACATGTCTGGATTATGACTAAGAGGCTGTAAATGGCTTTTCTTTCTTACCCCTAAAGCATCATAGTCAAGGGAAGTCATGGTTGTATGCATGCATGTCCACATAGTATGTGAGTCCAGCCATCAAGTATTTTTTTTTAATATTTAAGATAATACTAAGCCTTTTAATCATATAGCTAAACATATTATTTTCTATGGTAGATATCTACTCTCAAATCTGGCAACCATGGAATCCACACATGCAAACGGCCTTGTCACACTATAACTCCTCATTTGACCCATGCTTGTATACAATGGCAGGGGGTATGATATTTCTGTGTTGCTAAAATCACTTCACAGCATGGCAGTATTCTCATGATCTGAGAAGATTCAAATGTCCTGCTTACTCCCAGAACTCCACCACAGCGCTGGTGTAGTTTCTAGAATCAGCAATGCTGTAGTTTGTGAAGCAGCGCTCTGTGTTCCAGGGATTGCCACAAGTCTGCCATGGCAGGTCCTGGAAATTAAAGACACACACAAGTGCACACACACACAAAAGCGCACGCACGCACACACACACACACACACACACACACACACACACACACACACACACCACACACACACACACACACACACACACACACACACACACACACACACACACACACACACACACACACACACACACACACACACACATCAACACACACACACA
>OMNM01016014.1:14751-28356 GCA_900302745.1 Parablennius parvicornis | reverse complement strand
GGTGGGGGGGGGGGGGGGGGGGGGTGCCTCCCCTACATTTCACCCACTGTGCTCATCTGCCAAAATCTTTCACTACCCTCTCTTCTTCTTTTTGACTCTATTCGCCATGCTGCAGGCTGCGCAGTGTGCATACAGTGCTGAAAAGCTGCACAACTAGGAGGAGAGGAAAGAATGCCCAGATGGTGAACCAATGAGGGGTGAGCAACCGTTCTAATGATATGAAACAAAATTTAGCGGTACTAATCCCGACTGGCTGATTGGCCTGCAGGCTGTGGCACCTCTGATGTGCAAAAAGCCTCCCGTTGGCCCGCGGCTCTCACACGAGGGGTGGCGATAAGAGCTGGTGGTGATGTGCTTGTGGCCCTGGCCCCACCTGATGGTGAGCCTGTGTGCACTGAAGCTTGTAATTACAGAAGGAGGTGGTAGTAATAGAGAGCGGAGCACAGGCAGACAGCTGGCCTCTTGTCACTTCCACCGAGCAGACATTGGGGACAAAAGTGACGCTCTGGAAGTGTGGAGCAGATTACCACTCATGTGGGAAAAATAGTGATGCAAATGGTGACAGTCATAATGGTGACAGATGTGTTTTATAATTCAGAGGTGTTTATGGAGCCTTTCAGAAATATGTCAGCTCTCGGCTTCAGCATGTTCACGACACCTCACTGTAAACATACATGCACTCCGATAACAGGCCGACATCATTATCTGAAGGAATAACAGCTTACACACGCATTACTATCAATGTAGGTTTCTGGATTCAGAATGGGGGGTGTCAAAGTTACAACTAGTCAGAAATTAGCACAGTTTTGGTGCGCAGATGTGCATCTTGAAATTGTTTACAATAATTAGCTGTTTCGGGTTTTTTCACATGCTATGATTATTGCAATCTGAAATCTTATACAGCACTGTCTTCATCTCCTATCTGATGTTTGTAAAATCCTGTCACTTGCTTGGATGCAAGGTTTTCTGCAGCACGTATGTTTTCACAAACTCAGTGTTCAGGGCTTTTATAGTGATGCTATAGCAACAAGCATCCTTAACTTGACTTTTACTGAATCATATAGATTCATATTATTGTTTAACTTTAATATAATATTTGTATTCAAGGTCTTTTGAATTTTTACTCCATGTCAGGTCATCTCATGATAACACTGACAGACAAATGCAGAAAGAGAAATAATCTACTGAAGAACAGGTTATTTGTGCCACATAAAAGCATTGGACATCGGAAAGAAATGAAAAATGAGCCATCTTAGTCTTTCCCAGCATTTCTTTTCCATTTCAATTTTGAGAAGAAACAGCATTAAGTTTTACATTAAGAATACAGCCAATCTTCTTTTTCTAATGAAATGCACTTATGTTTTAATAAAATATTATATGGTAACAAACTAAATTAAAATTATACAGGCTAAATGAAAAACCATGAATGATATGCTTATCAGTTACAAGGAATAAATGCAGAAAAAATGTGATGTAAAAATGTCTAGAAATAACACCAGTTTTACCTTCAGGACTCCTAATAGAATCAATAACCATTTTGAATTGTTGAAAAAAAAAAAAAAAAAACAGGAAGTATTCAGCATCGAGCTAAAAACTGCAGTTTTGTGTGAGGAAAGACATGCACGGGAAGTTTAATCGTTAATGTTTTGAAAGTGATGTAATTTACATGGAAATGGGCAGAAACGTTGAAAACAATGTAGTTAGCCCGTTGGGCCACTCGTAGGTGGTGTTGTTGTTTTTTGTGATGAAATCACACTCCTGCTCAGAGATGAGTATGCTGTAAACATTAACAAATGCGAGTACACGGACATGTGTACTCGCATGTGGACAGACGACCAAGTTGGATTGTTATTACCGCGACTGTCAACTATAAAACCACCAAGTCCCAGTCGAAGATGAACTGGGAGTCATGACACTCTAAAAGTAAACATTGTTGTTATTGTCCATCTGCTCTCGCATGTGCAGGCAAACTATTTACTACAGCCGTGATGCGCATGTAAAACGTTTCCACCATTTATAAACATTGGAGCTTTGTCAAAAAAGTTGCGTTTTCAGTGGCTCCGAGCAACGTTGTTGCGTATGTGGACTTCCAAAACACAAGAAAAGTTTCACATTTCCACTGGGAAAACTTTGTGTAAATGCAAATGCAAAACAACATTAACCAAATATGGCTAATAAATGTTGTTGTAATTACATTCGCAGCTATAAATCATTGTTGATTGATTATTTGATATGACGATGGAGCTATAGAACTACCTCCTGGCGGAACTGACTTGAAGCCACTTTTTCAACAATAGTTGAGAAAAATCTGCTTTTTTAAAAATAATTTTTCAGTGCAAGGCCTAAATAATAGACATTTACTTACACAGTGCTAAACAAATCTAGACATAGATCTGTAGTGATCCAAAAACCCAAAAAAAAAAAAAAAAGCTCCAAAAAAAAACCCACTGACCTTTAGTAAATTTGTAGGACACAAAAAAAAAAAAATCCTCTCCTGCTTTGGTTTCAGCATAATTACATAACATTACAGTCTTGCGGTATTATCGTCACGCAGAGAACATGCTAGCTCAGAGCAGAAATTGTCAAGTCGGTTCCAATGCTTGTCGATCAAATTGTTCTTAAGTACTCCAAATACCTGGTTCAACTGACACACATTGTTCAGCTTTGCACTTGAGACGAATCCGTGTCAGCATTTGCACGTGTTAGAGGGAGATAAAGACTGAGAGGTAAACAGAAAGACAGACAGACGGAGCAGGAGCGCTGTGCCGCAGCGTTTCCATGTCTCCTAATCCCGAAGAAAATAAAAAAAAATAAATAAAAAAAAATAAAGCCTCTGTTCTTTCAGGGTGGTGCAGAAAGGGAGGGATTGTTGTCAAGGCCAGTTATGTGTAACACTGCTGGCCCGCAGAATGTGCTCCGGCTCTTCATTGGTAAGACAGTCAGGTAGGATGCAGCGAGGCCTCTCCAGAAGAGCCTCAGCGCGACGTTTCCGCTTGCGCTGAAAAGATGGAGACAAAGCGATGTGTCTGTTGCCGGGTGATTCACAAAAAGAACCCGGGGTGCATTTTTACAAAGGGGAGGGTGGAAACACAGTGGCGAAGTAAAACAAATATTGGCCTCCTTCCCTTTCTCATAGCCAGGGTGGAATGTAGAAGTCGATGTGGGAGCACACGGAGAAAATGCAAAGCCAAATTGTTCCAGCCAATCCGGTAAATACTTCATTGTGGCTGCGTCTTTAAGGGCCGCCTTAGCCACAATAGGGCGGCAAAGACTATTGTTCTCGCAAAATTTGTCTTATACTCCCAAAATGACAGCTGATATTTCTGCATGTTCATAAAAGAACACCGATGAAGACGTAGGAGTAAAAATATGTGTAAGCAGGGGATGAGTGACCATTGCATTGTCCGGATCTGTGTCATCACAGAAACCAAAGACGCAGCGCGTCAATATGCGACGTGACGAATCAATTAGGAGAGAAACTCTGTCTTTCCAGACAGAGCTGCCATATCTTGTGGTGAACAGAGTCTATCGTTACAACTTTTCCTAACTGGCCACAAGTTAGTAAAGCACATTATGTGTGTTCAGGGTGCTATTTGTGAGGAACCACAAAGAACTCGGAGAGGAAGGGAGGGCGGGGGAAGCGGCGAGACTTTCCCAGCACGCCTTTCTTCTTGTGAAGATTGACAGGGTTCCGATAAAAAGAGAATAAGTGGAGGTAAATAACTGTTCATTTCATTGATTTTTTTTTAATGGGATTGAATGAAATATAAGCATTGACGTCATAAAAAGTGATTTCTTATGCAAAATCAGACATCTTACATCTGCAACGCTTTTAAGGTTTCCTTACAAAGTCGTCAAGTATCATAAAATATAAGCTTCCAATTGTGTTTTCTTTTTAATACTTTAATAACTACTAAATACATTTATTTATTTTTTTTTACACATGTTCTGTTACTTTGAAATTGTATCAAAATTAGTTTTAATGGATAATTTCCAAAAATCTGTGACAAAAAAGAATATGGACAGATCCGGACAAAACAGTGCGAAGTGCCTAAACCACACCTGAATATACCGGACAAGACGAGCATCATTATTTTCATTTTCGTCATTGATTCAAATGTTATTAAGTTCATGATACAAACAGGTTTCACAAAGGATAGGAAAAAAACTATGATGACGAGTTCACGTTTGTGTGAACTTCTTTAGAGGATTTTTCAAAGTTTGTTCATGTCATGTAGCACTTCATCAGCCATCTTTAAAAGCTTATCTTGTAAGAGGAATGAAAGGTTTGTCTTAATTATTCCAAAGTAAGCATCATGTTTAATATGTTTCCATTAAAAGCTGTCAAGACATTTTAGTCAAAATAAACAAAAATTAAAAAAAAAAAAAAAATGTCTGATTGCAGGCTTTTATCATAATTTGCATATCTGAAAAATTTGTATCTTTAATTCCTCTGGATCATCTAAATATCACAAATATATTTGCCAGATCTTATGAAAATCTGAGACGCAACCAAACAAACACAAAAAAACCCCCCACAAACTGTCAGATTATTTCAGAATCAATCGATTAAATAAAAGTATCTCTTATGTTGGGAAATTGACATAGAATAAATATCAATTATGATTCATGTAGTTGCCGACATTCTTTTTCTTGGTTTTAATCTTGAACCACTGACATAATTTAAATTCTGTCGGGACAGTCTTCAAACCCAACTCTTGGTGTGTAACTGTGTTCGTGCCACTCATTTGTATTTAGACATTATTGAAAGAGCTTTGAAAAGAATAAATGAGGCATAATGATTAATGATATTTAGATTACATTGCTTAATTGCTGCCTCCTCTCACTTGGATTATTTGGGTTCATCTGACAGTGTTTAAATTCTTTCAGTCTGAGTAGGTGGTTTCCATTTCACGTGGCATTGTTTCTTTAAATCAGCATTTACGCATCCGGGAATAATTCAGTGTTGTTCACATTGTCTTTTGAAAAATAGCTTCATGTAGCAACAGACTGCATGATGGCTGTAATGTCTGCTGACAGCTATAGTGATGACAATATACGTAATATTAATAATATCAGGGGTCTCAAACGTGAGATTACTTTCCCTCCTTCTTGATTGAAATACTAATAGCTAATGCGGTTTGTCACCAATTAAGCTCTACTCCATTGTTTAAAGTAATAGGAGAAAGAAATATAAAGATCAGATTTCTGCGACACCCTCATTTGGTTTAGAGGGATCGTTTTGCATGTTTTTTACACCACCATCATTTCTTGTGCAACTGATATGATAAAAAAATGATTATTATAAAAAAAAAAAAAAACTTAAGGAAAAGAAACAGAAGAAGAAAAAGTTGAGAAGCAGAAGATTTTGTTTTAGGATGAATATTTAGCAGTTGAAAAAATAAGATGTAACTTTATTTCATGCTGTTATATTTGAATGTAAATGCTGTAGTGTGCAGCTAGAAGAGAAGCCAATTTGTTTCTCTCTCTATTTTCTATGTAATTAAAGAGCTTCATTTAACTATTTATAGAATTTCTTTGTAAATTGAAAATGGTATAATATTTGAAATGAAGGACCCATTTTGAGAAGTATATGTGTGTTGTTGTTTTGTTTGTTTTTTAACGTGGGCAATGAAGCCATCCTCTAATGAAAACAGTGACTTCCACACCTTTGATTTATTGATCTGTACGCTACGACTACTTATCATCGACTGAAACACAAGTAATGGTGTTTGCTCCATCGATGTCAAACTCAAATGCTACTTTGCCGCTCGTATGTGATAAATAATAGGGCTTCTACACCTGAAGTACAATATAGTTCAATGTCAGGTCAATATTCCTGTGAGAAAAGAAGTGGTTCCCTCTCTGAGTCAGTGTCATTTATTCCGCTTATCCCCCGGCACATTTTTCTAATCCCAATTATGTATTTTTTTGTACAATAAAAAAGGAAGAAATAATAATTTGTATATTTGTGAAATTCTGTGTGACGATCCACATGAAATTCTTGTATTTTTTTTTTGAAGTTTCGGACTCTGTCTCTGGTTTCGAGCTCCTTGACGTCCCCACGTCGTGTCTGATTGCTGTTCCCTGCCCTCATGTGTTCCAACCTCTGCCCGAATGCATGAATGCCTTCAGCTGGTGGGCTTAGTATAAATGTTGCACTTTTCTTGTGTGTCTTGTTTGCTGATTTGTCTGTGTTTCAGCATTGGTTGTGTACCCGAAATTTCTATGTTTCTTGCCTTCCAGGCTTTTCTCCGTCTTTGGATTTTTGTGTCAACGGCACAGCTTTGTTGGCTGCTTGCTCCACCTCCCTCTTCCCCCGTGCGTCTAACAAAGCAGGCTCGTGCCAAAAATCTCCCTTTCGGCGTTTTTTGATCTAAATATCAATTTACTCGCATGTGAAAAAGTCAGTGATGCTGTTATCATTATTCTCAGTACAAAAAAGATGGGGTGGGAATGTCAATTTCACTGATCGATCAAAAAATTCAATCATGTAAATAGGATTTAAACAATAAACAGGTTAGACATTGATCCATTCATGCCAAGTGAACGGCATCGAGATTCAATCTCAACACCTTATAATATCAATACACTGCAAACAAAACGCTCTGAGTTTGTTAAATTGTAATTCTAAAGAATTATTTCGAAACAGGAATCTCCACAAATTCCATGTTGGACATATTCTCAACATAACTGATAATAAAAGCAGCTGAACTACACAAAATGAGACGTGAATATTTGTGATATCACTGACTTTTAAAAGGTTTTTTTTTTATTAGAAAATGCTGCACCGACAGTTTCCTTGTTGTATTCATTGTAATATTAGTCAACCCAGTGTATCTTGCAGGAATGTGACAGCATATTATTATTAGTGTGCCAGTGCAGCTATACCAGTGTTGTTTCTGACAGCACACACGTTCACATTATGCAGTTTCAATTACTTGAGAGGACATTTCAATGACTTCAGTTAATTTCTTAGAGAAACGCCTTGACCCCGACGGCGTCTTTCGCAATACTGATATTAACTTGATCTCAAAACAAATCTTCATATGGAAACAACAAGACACAGATGTTTGTGTTTAGTGGTACATTTTTGAAAAGACTCACTGTGACTACGAGAATGGACATTTCAAATATGTTAAGCTCTTATTCTAATGAGACACACTGAGTAATAAATCTGACAGGTGACGTCTGAAATATTTTGCATCAATTCAAAATATTTGAAAAGGTATTTTTTCCAAAACAGTTCAGGCTTATTTACAGATGAAGCTGTTGTTGCGGTGAACAGCATATTCTCAGTTGGCTTTCCACAGCTTTTATTTATGGACTTTATATGATATTATATGTTTTCTTACCCTTCTTGCTCTTCTTTCCCTGACAGACTTAAAATGCCACAGTTACAGGACAAGTTTTCTTTTACATTTCACATAATTTTGTCCCAGAAAGTCTTATTAAAATTGCCTTTATGTTGAGATTCTTATCATATTTGCTTCTGTGAAGCATTTTGCAAAAACATAGACATTTTCACTTGTTGGCACAAGAAAGAGAAAATTATCCAAGTTAAAATTTCAAGGTTATTTTAGTGCTATTTTTATCGGTCCGGCCCTTTGAGCCGTAGTGGCCCCTGAACTAAAATTAAATACAATGTTAGTTTCAAGCAGCTTGTTCTCACACAAGCAGGCCTTTATGCCAGTAAAACCCTTGTTTGAATGTTTCTGTTTGTATGTGGTGCCGCTCATGTTTTTAAACTTGATCACATGCAAAATGCACACAAACCTAAAATAAGCTCACTGTTTGCGTGAGCATGCAGTTTAAGGTGCTTTATTCAGGATCTTTGAGAATCAGGTTGTTTGTGAAGCTACAATGACACACGCACACAAAGAAAACTAAACTGTGCTCACAGGCACACGTTAACAAGAACCGTAGCCTTTGCAGCATGTAAGACTATTAGTCTGTCATTATAAACTATTTCAGTATTATCATGGATCAGATCTATTTTGTCTCACTGCACCAAAGTGAAATTATCGACTTGATATTAAACTCTGAACTCAAGGCTTCGGTTTTCATCTGGGGTGGGCTTGTGGGTGGTGTTATGGAAACGTCAATATGTTTTGGCCTCTGGTTGCGCAATAATTTATAGCAGGGGACATTTTTCTTGCTCGTACACCTGTATTAATGTTCCACATCAATCTTCTGTCTCACACAACTTGAGAGCACAGCAGAATGGGGGGCCTCTAAACGCCGGATGACTGAGTTTGATTGGCTTGTAGCTGGTGGGGCCACGGAAATATAAATTATGGAATTGACAAGCCCGCACAGGAAAGAGCCAGTGTACGGTGCTATAACAGGCTTGTTTTGAGTCTTACGTATGTTTTTGAAAAAGAAAAAAGAAAATACAATTACGATTACGTCGGAATTACATTTGGGTGGAGAGCCGACGTTGTTTATGGCCACGCGGTGGAAAGAAGTGCCTCTTCTGTATCTTCTAAAACTGCATTCCCAGCGGTTTTCATGGGATGCTGGCTGTAGTCAAAGTAATTTAGGCAGGCAAAATGTGATAAAGGCGTCAGGACTCGTATTTAGCCTTAATAGATTTCAGAAAATCTGCATCCGCCACCACCTGCTCCCTCCATCCTCCGCTTGGCTCTAATTGAAACCGTGGAGGAACGCAGTGCACGGAGAGAGGGAATGAATGTGGCTGCCAGTATCCCGCCACCACATTTTGTCATTTTCCTTCCTGTGCAGTTTGGAGGGGGAAAAAAAAAAAACCCCACTAACTTTTACTGTAATTTCTGATCTTCGTCAGATGAATTCACTTTGAATCGGGTCAGATTTTGTAAAGCTTCAGCGTGCACAATCAAAACGTTTTGTGGGGCTGAGGCTAAATCAGTTTGATTCATATTACAGTTAAAATGCAAATCCTTGCTGTGATAAATGAAATATGTGCTGATGTGTTGCTAGGCAACAGAGCAGTGGGCTGTTTGCTGGATTGGTCACATCCGTCTGGACCGTTTTGAGGGCAAGGATCTTATGAAAGGGTCACGTAAGATGCGAAGAGGGAATAAAACTGCAAAGTGCAATTAAGAGACTAATGCATTCATAATCAACCATCATTTCCTGTGGATTCCAAAAGGGAAAAAGTACATTCAGGAGAGTTACATTGTTAGTTTTGACTATGATGAGACGAAGACGACAATAAAAACACTTTTTAGGCGAGGTCTGGCAGGAAGCTGCAGCAGGAGCATCTGTGCTGACCACAAGGATTGACCAAGAAAAGCGTATTGGCTTTTGGAAAGTGGCAGGCAGATAAAAAGTAATGTTGGGAGTGAGGAGTAACAACCGAGCCCGACTCGGAGTTCTGGGGACGAACAGTGTGCAGCAGACATGAAGGCTGACCCAGAGGAGCAGAGGCTGAGGGGGAAGTCTCTCTCTCTCTCCAGCTCCAACAGCAGCCTCATTAAGTTTAATAAAATTCTTATTATGGGTCTTTAGACAGAGTTCCGAGGGGTTAATTCAAATGCGCTTTGCTCCATCAAATGTTTGATGTTGTTTTTGCCATTCAAGGCCTGTCAGCTTTTCTGGTTTAATGGCTGCTAAAACTCCCATCATTAGATGCAGTTCAACATTCAGAGAAGGACAGATGGGTGCATTTTACATTTATGTCCTTTTTGTTCTTTTCGAAATTAAATTATTTTAGTAATTAATATACATATATTTAAAATGAACACTATATATTAGTTTATTTTACAGTTCTTCACTGCATAATGCCTATAATAATGCAATTTTTTATTGAGTTCATCAAACATTTTTTTCTTTTAATATGAAGTGAAATATATAAAAACTTAAAACAGGTTGGATTCAAACAAATCTCTACTGGGCAGTTACATTAATTCAACTCGATGAGAATAAATGGAAGCGAACAGTATCAATGTCAAGTTATGTTTGAAAAAAAAGATGTTTTTCAATGAAACGTAAAATGTTCTATCTAATTAACCCAGATTGAGTATCAGTAACATAATCAAATATAAAGTCTGTTTTAGTGAGAATCTAACCTCCAGAATTTGAATGGATACACAGAGTAAAGCTCGTAGTAGTCATAGATTATGAATTATTTAAGGGGGAATTTTTCCACAATATAGGTATCACCTGTCATTTTCCTACATTTCTAACAACAAACACTTTTTAAAGGATCCTTAAAGATACTCTGTGTCGTCTTAGCCTAATTTATGTTATTCAAATAGCTTTTAAATGTCTCATGATCCTGTTTATGATCACTGCAAAAGGACCAAATGCCATATATGATGAAAGTCGATTGAAATGCAAACCTCCAACATTAAAATCACTTCCTGAATTTGTCAGCAAAACCCACATTGGGCAACTCATTTCTAAAAATTATATAATCTAAATTGCTCGTTGGCATGTATTGCAATATTTCTAACTTCACAGTGGGGCAGTGATGTGCATTAGCACCAGGACGGAGGACCATTCTGTATTGAGTTTGCATGTTTTCTCTGTGCATGAATGGCTTCCCTGTGGGCAGTTTCCTCGCATTTCTGATGTGAGCGACTGGAAGTCTGCATTTGCCCTGTGGTGGTCTGACGACCCGTCCCGAGTGTAATCTGGTCAGCTGAGATCGACTCCAATGACCCACAGTTGGATGAAGCGCTGTAGAAGATGGATGGATGAATAAATGTTTCATCTCATATATGAAACTGGAATGCATGCAGTAGCACTTATTGGTATATCAGGTTCAACTATAGGCTCCCACATATTATAAAACACTTAACTGAATAACAATAATAGTTATTTTCACATTACAGTCTGCGACACAGAGGTACAGAACATTTGGAATATGAATGTGTCAACAGATATTGTGCTAGACCTGGTCTTGTTCAACATATTTCTTCTTTTTATATAGTTTTATGTGGAAAACTGAGCCACCCTATTTAATTTCTTGTGTAAGAACAAGTATGTACAGTCCTTTACCTCCTTTCTTTGTTGCCTTGTTAGCCTGTGCAGACCAGCAGGGCTCTGCTACTCAGATGTCTGCTCTTGGTTAGTTCAGCATAATTGGCTATGTAATGATCCAATCACACACCTTCTCCACCCGGCTCACTCCTCCGGGGAGGACTTGCGGCTCGACTTGCTGCTGCACCGCTCCATTAAACACGTTAAAAGGTAACATGTACGTTAAGGTCACATTGAATTCAGAGGTTTTTTTTCTCCCTGTGATGTGTTATGCAAATGCTGCAGCTTGCCGAATGCAATCAGGTATGGATCACAAAGCAATCTCATCTACCTGGGCCTCAAGTGTGTCTTTTCTTCCGATTCCACTTCTATGAAGCAGTCTTATAATCCACGAAGGCCCCCTGATTTATGAGGTTTTTATAACATAGAGATGCACTACTTGAGCAATGTGTTTAGTTTGTACTTTGTGGTTCAATGCAGGACACCTCATCATTGAACCTCTCACTGTCTTCCCAGCTAGTAAAACCTAGAGAATCATGAAATAGAGAGATGCAGGAATTTGAGGAGCTTAAGAAAATGCATATTTGTGTGCATATTGGATACTACAATCCAGGTTTGTACGAAATCTTTTCTCCATCAGACCTCACATGCATCTAGTTCACTGCACATGTTTACACAATAACATGTATTGCATGAGAGGAATGATGTTAAAAGTCATTCAAAAGTAAATGTAACGGATACGAAACAAATTCGGGGATGGCGACGCGGGTGTGCACAATCTGAGTCTGCATGGTTACATAACACACAAATATCTGTGAGGAGTTTTACAGTATATATGTGTGCAATGGTAGAAAATGAAGGAGAGCAGGTGTCAGCAATCTTCTCATGCGCCCCCACTTATCCCCTATTCACCCGACCCGTCTCCATGGTAACCAATGAAAGGATTGCCACATGGATGATTGGTGCCAATCCACCAGTCATTGGCCTCATAATGGACACCCACTCAGGAAAATAATAGCAAATTAACAGCGAACAAAGCCATGAATGTATCAAATACATCACTTGGGGAATATAAAAAACATCTTGGTCTGTAGTCCTCATCACTTTTCTAAACTTGCATTCATTCATTTCCAAAATGACAAAGGACTACTTTCTTGATAGCATACTATTGTCTTCTACTCAAGCAGGACATGATCTGTCCTGTATTGTTCACAGAATAAAGTCCTCGGTTATTTATATGAAGCTATATACGGATATTCATGGAAGATAACTTTGTCCTTGTAACCAGCCCTCAGCACCGAGGTAAAGTAGAAAGCTCAGCTAAAGCTTAGTGGTAACTCTCATTTGACAATTCCAGCATGTAATACACACACAAAATATCATGCTTCTGTTCCACATGTGCAGAGCTATTTCATTTTGTATTCATGTATACAAAGTCTCATTGATATTTGAAAAGAACCTCGTTTCAATGAAAACTTGTCCAAGATAGTCAGCAGCAAATTAAAAAAAAAAAAAAAAGCACATGTAATTGTCAGACAGGTTAAGTTACAGGCAAATTAAGTACTTAACAGGATTGTGAAGTCACATTCAAATGCTCTTAATTTAGATTTTAAAGCTTCCGGTGAGATTAGCCCGTTAGCAACATATTCCATGTAAAGGCTGCAGAGTAAACAAAAGGCACATTTATTCAACTTGGTGTCGACACATGGAACACAAAGCAACAGAAATCAGTAATATAATAGACATAATCAGTCCATGCAATTGGCCTGTCTGTTATATTCATCGTGGCTTTAAGGTTTTTTGGTCCCATATCATTTGCACTTTCTAGTTACTGTAACATTTGACATCTCATCAAAAGCATCACCTCTCATACTTTTGCCACAAATGGCACCCTGATGATTTCACCTACAGTATATACCAAGAAAACAAACAAACTCGGAAACCACAGAATTCACAACTTTCATCCGAACCATTGGAATCAGATGTAATATTATATCCAGAAATAGTGTTAGTATAAATATATCAACTTTTTTTTTTTTTATCATATTGACACCGAAGATCACATTTTCTAGTCAAATTTAAAACTCAGTGGCTGGACATGCTTTGACCAAAGAGAGACTCTTAAGCTTTACATATATATACTTAATGACATACTGCTCGTAATGCCACATTTATTTTTAGGGCAGGGAATTGTAGTGGTCTACTAAGCGTTGCAGGGGAAAATCACTGTCCTTACTGTGACAGCTTCAATGTGTCAACACATGCGACAATTAGAGTGCAGATTCTGGACAGATGCATGACTCATGACTGTGTGAGCATCGCTATTAAGACAGAACATGCAATCTCCCCCTCAGATTCAACCAGACAAAACTCTGAGCAAGAAAGCCATGATAAAGATTACTAAAAAAAAATTAAAAAAAAATACAACCACAAGTTAAAGAACATGACATTCCTTCATTGTTTGGTGGCAATATCTTGCTGATACACAAAACTATTAAAATGGCCCCACTGCGTCCGTGAAACTTAACGACTTGTCGATCGTGGCAATTAGAGACGAGGGTGTCAAACCCTGAATCGATTCTTTCTGATGTCCAAAGTGCACATATGAATGGACAAGTCGATGGCTGTTAGGACTTA